>JAQGCQ010000723.1:0-12120 GCA_034699945.1 Chamobates pusillus
TCGATAAACTTTTACGGCAATCATCGGACAAATATGTATTCCAAGTATTGAAGGAAATTATGTATTCATCTAAATATGAAGATGGGTCACCTAATTTTTCATTTTTTTTAATTTTATCAACAAATATTTTGTCGGAACATTGTATATTATTATTATTATTTAAAGATAATATTGAAGAATTTTCACTACCAGGAATGAGCCTTTTTCTAGTTTCATTTCCATTAATTTGAATGAAAATTAGTAAAGAAAATAAAACCAATTTAATGACCATTATTAAACTTTAAAAGTAAACAAATTTATTTAATTGACATCAATAAAGAATCAACATCTAATATTAAATTTCACTTTTGATATAATTTCAAAAATTTTCATTGGAATTGATTAGAAAATTCTCGAAAAACAATTTTTGTTTTTGATCGAAATCCTCCAAAATTACTATTATTATTGAACCAAGAAATTTAAGATAAAGTTAACTTGAATAAATTTAGAAATTGAAAAGCTAAACTGGAATTTTGCCAAATTAATTCGAATTGTGCGCGAAAAAACAGCTCTATGAAAATAATGTTCATTATAAGAAGGATATTGGTTCATGTACAATCTATCTTATTTTTTTTCTAATTATATTTATTAAGAATTCAATATTATTTTAATTATTTTTCATATATTGATAAATTCATGAAATTTTAGATATGTTTTCTATATTAGTGAATTCTTCATTATTCATTATTTTTCTTCAAATATATCCAGTTGAAAATATCGAACATTTCAAATCATACGGAACAGAAAGAAACAATTATTCAATTGAAATTGTCAATAATAATAATAAACATTGTACTGATAGGAATATAGTGGAAAACAACGAAAACTTCGAAAGTTTCGAAAAATCATCATTTTATTTCAATCAATTTATAAATTCATCAAATTCATTTTTATCAAATGATTGTCGTACTAGTTTATTATCAATCAAAAATGGAATCAATTTGAGAAAAGAATGGGCTCTAAATTGTAATATGATTTATAAAATTTATCCATCTAATATGATATTTTTAGTTTTGCACTCTAACGATATGGAATCTTTAAGCTCATTAATCAATTTTAATTTACATCTACCAAATTATGATGATTGTGTCAATATAAAGAGTGATGAAGATGGTGTTCAAAATATTATCACGGGAAAATTTTGTCCATATAATATGGATATAAATCATATTTCTATAACAAATCTTTCAGACTTAATAGGAGAGGTCAAAATAATGGGATTGGTATACACTGACTTAGGATCAAGGCAAAATACAGAATATATTTTAAAAATGGCTTCAAAATACAAATCAAAAACGCCGATTTCTCTTGCCGGTTTATGTATTCCTAATAATTGTAATTCAAATGAGATTTCTCATTTAATAAATTCAGGTAATTTTTTGTATTGAAATATTTATTTTCAATAATTTGGTGATACTTCTATCAAGTCTTCCATTCAATCATTCGATTTCCTAAAATATTGGATGAAACATGTTTACATAAAATGAATTATATTTATTTTGATTCAATTCAATTGAGCGCCATGTAAGTTGTTGATTATGTTACTCATTCAGTTTTAATTAATCCATGAATTTATAATTTATTAAGAATTTTCATATCGGCAATGATAATTATTGTGCTTTTATTGACAATATTGGATAATTTTAAAATCAAAGAATTAAAAATAAAATACTTTGAAACCCTTCTTTATATTTTTTCTATGAAAGATAATTGGAAAATATTGTTATCAACAAGGAAAAATAACCAGTTCAAATGTATGGATGGAATAAGAGTTTTTTTCTCATTTTATATAGTAATATGTCATATCTTCACAACTTATATTTCCAACCAAGGAATATTAAAATCATTAATTGGATTTCGATTTACTTTTTATTCGAATTGGTTGGTAATGGATAATTTTGTATTATTGCTTGGTAATTGTGTTACTTTCAATTATAAAACTTTCGAATGAATCATAAATTTAAATTAAGGTTTCAGCATTTATCTCACTTGTTCTAAAGATATTAATAACAATCGCTTCAATTTTCTGAAATATATATTGAAAAGGTAAGTTTTCTATAAATAATTTAGTGAAAAAATTAAATATATTTTAACATAATAAATACAATTTAATTCATTACTAGAATAATAAGTGTATGAATGAATTTTTTAATATGAATTAATTACATGAGAACATACTGCTTCGACTATTTTGATATGATCAATGTTAGTTTTTTCATGAGATGAATTTTTCATAACAAATTTAATGTGAAATAATCATTTAGAATCTCATGAATAAATTAACATTGATAATAGCAAAATAAGCGAGGATTATAAATCTTATTTTTTTGATATATTGTTAATTAGGTACTTGGAATTCGTGCCAGTTATATTTATAACTATATTATTCGCATTCCTTTTTGAATTATTCGGGAATGGTGAGTCAAATGATATAAATTAATTTTTAATCAAAAAAAAATAACTTTAAGGTCCTTTTTGGTTTGTCGCTAATTATTATAAGAGACTTTGCGAAAAATCTTGGTATATAACTTTTTTGATGATAAATAACCTTATCACTGAAGATCACGAAACTCTTGTATTTGATCAAGTAAGAATTTATAATGTGGTAGTTTTTAATTATACATGTTAGCGAAGATAATAAATATGAATTCTTATTCAATTATGAAATTTATCGGTTTTCTGAATAATTAATAAATGTCATAGTTGAATAAAAATGATCTAATATTATAAGATATATTTAAAATCAAGAATAATTACATTGGTGAATTTAAAGTTTATTCATTTATTCTAGTGTATCGGTCACACATGGTATGATGACAATTTAAATAGCCCTGATTTATTAATGACAATTGATTTGAATAATAAAATTTTTTAATCTTTATTTTTCGAAATTAGGTTTCTATCGATGAGTTTCCAATTATGTATTATTGGACCTCTTATTGTTTATTCGATAATTAAATTATCTAGTTTGGATAAATATTTTTTCTCTTTCTCATTATTGATTACATCATCAATTCCTCTGATCATTTATTTATTTCATCCTTATTCATTTTTCGATAATCATCTTAAAGATATACCTCATATCTTAGAATTCGTTACATTAAATTATTTTTACCCATTCAATTACCTAATTGCTTTGAACTTGGGAATATATCTGGCACACTTCACTAGAAAAAATGAAAAAATTTATCTTGGTGGTAGATTTGGTGAATCAATTCTGACAATAATTTCAATTCTATTAACTTTAAGCACAGTATTCATGAGAAAAGATAAAACTTTTTCAGATTATAAATTTAGATTTATTTTTGGATATGAAAAAGAAGTATATATATTGTTCTCGAGATTGTTCAGCCAATGTTTTTTCATGTGGGTTATATTTGCTTGCTCAACTGGCAGAATGGGTAATTTATAATTATTTGATCCTTTACTAAATAATTTTCGAATTAAAATGATAACATAATAAGAACGGTTAAGGTCAGGTTTTCAACGTTATTGTTAGGGGTTTTAATGGCTACGGTCAAAGTGAACATTTCCTTCCATTGTTTTGAATTTATCTGTACAATACTTGAAATCGCATTTTAGAAGATTTTTTCTGATTAACCAACTCAATTATTTTTAGAATTGGTTAACAAATTTCTCGGCAATAGAACATTCGGATTGCTTAGTAAATTGTCCTTTGCTCTATATATGGTAAGTTTTTTTCCATAGAAAAAATTTAATAAACAATCCATTAATGTAATTGTCGAATATATAATTCCCTTTTATATAAATTTTCAAAATGACTAATATCAATGATTTTCGATGAAGTTTCATGAATTTCTGCAACTTTATCTTATTGCAATTCAAAGAAATACTGAAAAATATTCAGATTATTCTGTGGTATGATATATTTTTAAATAAAATATTAATTATAAGAATTTTCTTTCACCATTTTTAGATAAGTGTAACAATTTCGGTTTATATTTTAACAAATATTTTCTCGTTATTTATTACTTTGTTGTTATTATGTCCTTTATACAAAATTATATATTTAATTTTCAATAAAAAATAAATTGAATGTTGACTTATTTTACTGACTATTCATCCAAATTTGTTTATTTAAACTATCATTTCTCAATTTAAGAACAAATGAGAATCATCAATTAAAATACTACAATATGAAAATCTATTCAGTCTAATCAAATAAAGATATAAATTAAGAAATGTATGATTCTCTAAAATACCTCGCTGAGTGTGAAAATTTACACAATGCTCGGGCAAATTTATTGTATAATCTGATATCAGATCAAACCTATTCTCCTATCTGTAAATTATTCTCGAAGATCAATTCGAAAGTAATGATAATCATTAGAGATATAAACCTCATTCATAAAACTTTATTATATATGTTAAGTGACATATTGACAACGTTAAAATTTCGATTAATAGACTCACCACTATTTTACATACAAATTCTCTTTATAGTCATATTCAAAACAAACTTATGTCAAATACTAATTTGCAGAATGACCCCTATTATGTGGTCATATTTTCTGGGCAAAATAGCTAGCTCAGTTTATATGTTAATAAGAGAAGGGCAAATTCAATTTAAATTAACCTTATCTCTCTTCTGGACTGAATTTGTAAGACTCGTCTAATATATAAAACTCTTTATTTTTCTTTTCATACAATTAATGCTCTTACAGTCATTTCCTATGATTATGAACATTAGTTTTGATATCATTTATCTTTCTATTTGTGAAAACAATGAGAATAGAAAATGTGTACACTCTTCTCAATAAAAGTTTATTTTAAAACATTGAACATTTGTTTAGTTATTGTCAATTGGAGTAACCGCATGAGGAGCAGTCTGCTACCAATTTTTGGAACTACATGTTAATATGAACTGGTGTTAAATTTTACAAATAAATAATATGGTTTTTTATATCAATTGATAATTTTCCATCTTTTTGAATTTCAATAGGATTAAATATACAACAACAAAAAAGTAGAAAATCATCAATATCTAATTTTTTAGAAGAGAATGAAAATTTATTAAATCCGAAAAATCTATTTTTTCAAAATATGGATTCCAAGACAAAGAAGGTCCAATTTAAAAATTGGAATTATTACGATTTGAATAATATATTATGGGTGCATCTTTTTGTATTGGCCTATGTTCATATTGGAGCAGTTTATGGAGTGTATTTGTGTATCACTTCTGCAAAATGGTCTACAATTCTCATGATTCACATTTTTGGTAATATTTTATTGAATTTGATTTTCTAAATGATCACACTATTCTTAATTAAACCTTTATACAAAAATTTATATTACATTTTTCATTTCAATACTTGATATGAATTCATTAAACAGAACATTCTTCAGTTAATCAATTTGAAATTTTTATAAACTGTCAAATTAAACATATTCATTTTAGAACTAATTGCATTGAACTCTGTTTAAAATCACATTCTATATTTTCACAATCTGTTCAATTTCACATAGGTGCTAGACCCAAATTTCACATTAACACACTTGTAGAAATATCAAGTGAATTTGGTGAACGTAGCGAAAACAAACAGAATACTTAGTAATTATATGTGTGATTATATTGACTTAAGATTTACTGAATTTATTTGTCATGTGATTATAAGATAGAATATAATTCCGATGAATTAATTAAAGAATTATTAAATTTATGCAAAATAGTTGTGGCATCAAATATCGGGACAATAGCGTCAGCCCATCGTTATGGCACACATCAAAGTTTCAAAGCAACATGGCAGTTTAAAATCATTCTAATGCTATTGCAAACATTCACCGGACAGAAAAATATGTTAAAGTGGGCTCGAGATCACCATGCTCACCATAAATATGAGGGCACAAATGCAGATCCGGTGAATATTAATCGTGGTTTCTTTTTTGCTCACATGGGTTGGCTCCTGTTTAAACGTCACCCCGAATGTGAAAAGGAGCGAAGAAAAATTAATGTTAATTATTTGCTTTCTGATCCAATATGGCGATTTCAGAAAATATATTACGAACCACTGTTTTTTCTGTTCTCTGTTATTATTCCAACTCTATTACCATATTATTTGTTTGATGAAACTCTTTCCAATAGTTTTCATTTGTGCTTTCTCATTCGATACGCATATACTCTTCAACTATCTTTTTGTGGTAACTTTTATTTCAAGATTTATGATAGATCAAAAATTGAATATATTTACTTTGAAATTGTTCTAGGTAATTCAGTTGCTCATTTAAATATTGGGGCCAAACCTTATGATAGAACAATGACGTCCAATCATTATGATCCACTGATATATGCAACGTTTGGAGGTTTAAAAATCAAATTTGAATCAAGAACATTGGTTTAATGTAGATTTTGATAGTTTAGGTGCTTATCATAACTTCCATCACGTTTTTCCAACTGATTATTCTGAGAGTGAGTTTGGTTGGGATACCAATTTCAATGTCAATTCAGCATTCATTGATTTTTTTTATTCAATTGGATGGGCTTATGATTTAAAGCGGGCGCCAAAAGATATTATTGAAAAACGTCGAAAAAGGACAGGTGCTAAGCAACCCTTGACTTGGTATCAGAAAATTCCTTTATTTGATTGGTTTTATGGCTTCTTCACGAGTTCTCTCCTGATTTGGATATTATTATCACTCAAAGCTATTTCTGGCCAAAATGCATGATTATTATCCAGTATGTAATATTTCTAAAAATTTGAATATTAATAAATAAAATATAAGTTTAGAATTTATATCTAAAGAAATTGCTTTTTTCTCCATGAAATTTTACCACTTGATAAAATAAAATTTATTTTTTGATCGAATTTGTACATTTTTTGTGATTGAATTATTGTAATGCTTTTTTAAGTCAGGTATTCAATAGCGAGGAATTGGTAATTCTGATCAAATTCATCTTGCTCCAATGAGAAAAATATTTAAAATAATATAGAGTTTTATATAATAGGCGAAGGGTTGAGATCAAATGTAAGGCTCCGATGTCAAAGTAGACAAATTATTTAATTACTTAAGTTTGTCTTTCAAAGTTATATCCTAATATCAATCTAAAAATGTTTGTTCGATATATTACTGTTTTTGTACAGTTAAATCCAAAAAATAGGAAGACCACCTTTTCTAGAGGGAATCAAGGAGTTTCTCAATCAAAATCCAGGAGATACCAGGAGAAATTTTTTTCTTAGATTATTCAATGTCATAATTTACTTGAAATCAGTTAAATAAAATCAAATCACATTGAAATTAATTAATTTTTCATATGATTTCAGATGAAATTTCAATACAGATTTCTAAAAAAAATTTGAAAATGAGGTTAAGTCAAAATTTTCTACTGAAATACTCATGTCACATGGTGGTTTCATCAAAATTTGGAAAAATATCCCTTAAAAATCTTAATTTTTGAATTCAGAATCTCCTTGCTCCATGGCAAGCACAATCCAGGACACAGGTCTCGAGCCCTAAATCAAGGAGAATCATGGGAAAACAAAAAGAGGTGGTCAGCCTACCAAAAAAGCAACTTTCAATTTGAATCTGTAATTCGTTTTTCCAAATTGATTGATATTCAGTCGACCATTGAATTTCTTAGTGATTATTTGATAAATTTATTATCGATTCAAGCTGAAACTTAGTGTTTTTGATCTATCAGTGCTTCAATTTGACATTTCACCAAGATCATCTGAAATAACCCAAATAACTTTGAATGTTTTATATTCATCTATATTGAAAACTGGGTCAGGTCATCGAATCTTGGAGAAGTTGAGGTAGGACAAAAGACAGGTTTTGAAATTTAACATTCATCAACATGTTAAAATTTCATTTTATGGCGTTGCCTCATTGTAAGCATTCAGTATTACCCATATATTCAAAATTATGTAACTTTTATTCAGGTCATTTATTGAATTGATTTTATAAAATGAATTTTCATTTCAAGGGGTTCTTAAGATAATAGAAATTCCGACTGAACAGAAAAATTATTTCTACTGTATCATTTTCATTCGTTATTAGTGAAAATTTGTAAATTAACAAAGCAAAATTTTATTTCATTCTATTTCATTTTAAAATTGATTATCAACATATTTTTCTAGCATTTCATTGAAAATGGAGAGGAATACTTCAAATCATCTCAATTATTATATTCAACAGTATTGGCTTGATGTCGGTGATCATAGAACTTCAAGCTATATATTATTTGGAGGTGGACCATGGTTGTTGTTGATCATCCTTTTCATTTACTTGATATTTGTATTCAAAATTGGCCCGAATTATATGAAATCGCGGCTTCCGTTCAGAATGAGAAGAATAATGTTAATTTACAACACCACCATGGTTGTTTTTAATGCATACTTTTTTTCTCACTCATTAAATTGGATCAGATATAACCCCAAATTGATGAACTTTGATTTTCCTGATAAATTAGACGACTCACCTCAAACTAAACAAGAAATTTGGATATTTTATTTGTATTATATCACAAAATATTTCGATCTATTGGACACCATATTCATTGTATTGCGTAAAAGGTATTCACAGATAACAACTTTGCATATTTACCATCACACAGCCGTTCCTATACTGGGTTGGATGACATTCTGGTTTCGATACAATGTGCCCTCGATCAAATTGTTCGCTCTTCTCAATTCATTTGTTCATACAGTAATGTACGGTTATTATGCTCTTTCAGCGTTAGGACCAAGAATACAGAAATACTTGTGGTGGAAAAAGTATATCACTCAGATACAGTTAATCCAATTCTTTATTCTTGGTATATATGGAACAATTGTTATGATTGTATCCACTGGATATCCGGCATTTGCTTTTTGGATGGCATATTCGCAGGCTATTCTGTTTTTATATATGTTTGTTAAATTTTATTTCAAAACATATTCCAAAGATACCATTAAAAATGAATAAATTTCAAGTTTCAGCAATTCAATTAATACTATATAATGTAACAATCTAAAGAATCTTGGATGAATTTTAAGAAGATATCATACACAATTATTAATAAATATTCAATTCAGAAATTTGAGATAATTTATGTTTCTGCTAATCGGCGACAGTTCAGAAAATGAACAGACATTTTGAAGGGAATATCTCAATTGAAAATATTTGTAATCAAATTTAAATTGATAATTTTGAAATATCAGTAAAGATTTTTTCACAACTACACATTCAATCAATTTCGATGAAAAATGAGTTATTCATTATTTAAAAATTAATTTAAAAAATAAATAAGGAATTATAACTAAACCATTGAATAAAGGTAGCAGAAGCCTAAGATTGATGAAAAATAGTTATTTTCAGAATAATATGCTATTATAGAATCGCTCAGGTATCTCTTCTTTGATAAAATCGAGGTAATTGTATTTTAGGGTAGAGTACTATAGAAGGCCAGAGGTCTGTTGATTGAACCATCAACTCAAATTTAGCTTCATGTTAAAATTTTAATCGTAGCTATCTGCGGTTGAATCGCCTATGCGATTTAAAGTGCATTGAACTATGTAAGGAAGCATGACTTATTAAAGATTGATTATTCCTCAAATAAACCTGGCATTTGTAACCTGATATCATACATCACATCTGCAAGTTTAAATTTATTAAATTGAGACAAACAATTTATTTAATTGGATTTTATTTTTGAAACTGATTTATTTTTTACATAATTTTTCAAATAAAATTTCACAAAAAGGATTAAAAAAATTAAATTTTGTCCAACATAAAATATAATCCATTCCATTGGATAACCTTTTTGCTTTAATATCAATAACAAACCATAACTACCACAGATCAAAAATTGAACTATTTGTAATATGGTTACATATTTTTTCCACCATAAATACTTCTTAAATGCTTTACCAAATAATGAGAGCGCATAATATGTATACATAATTGTGTGGATAAAACAATTGATAAATATGAATAGATGTGTGATAGGAATTAAATGGTTATGTTTCAAGGTGATCCATGCTAAAATCGGGACAATTGTATGATGATAGATATGTAATCCGGTGACCTGATTGTCTTTTTTACGTAATACAAAGAAGATAGTATCCAAGAGTTCAAACATTTTTAGGAAAAATATGAAATAAACTATGAAATATAAATAAAATTTAATTAACTCATTATAACAGTTATAAAATGTAATCGATCATACCTTTTTCACTTAAACGTGGAATAATTGACAAATCATTGAAAGGAGGAAAATCAAAATTTTTCAGATGATTAAAAAATTGATCAAATCTCAAAATATAATTGATGAAAAAATAAAGATTCAAAATAGCCACCAATAAATTATAATAAATGATTATTGATTTCACACGAAATGCCTTCCTATGATGAAATATTGCAAATATTTTATGGAAAGTTTATTTTCAATCTAACCTTTTGGACATATATTTTGGTAGGAATACTATAACAGAAAGCAAATATATTGAAATAATACCAAGGATTGACCAAGTTCCATAATCAAAAATAATAGAGTTATTTAAATGTGGGACATCAAATTGATTCCAGAAATCGTTTGATAAATAGAATTTAATAACAAATAATAATTCAAAAAATTGTTTCATATTTATGTTAAGAAATAATTCGACATCAACTAGATAAATTCAAATAAAATTATACGAAATGCTTCGGCTGGACAATTTTATAAACTAATATCATATAAACCTATTATTTGACCCGAAACAAGACAAATGAAATTTTTAATGATGAATGATCATCCATCCATACAATAAACTATGACAAATTTAATTAAAATGAGTGGATATTCCAAATTAATTTTAGTTGTTTTTAGTCTTTTATTCATCTCAAATGCAAAATACATTTTGATGTATTCACTTGAGCACAAAAATGCTGTTTGATTTTAAGTGCTTTTATTTCTATCTGATTGCAACCTTTGGAATATTTAACATTTTCATGTGAGAAAAATAAGATTTTCAAAAATAATTAAAGAAGAATATTCATATTTCTAATATTCTTTTAGAATTCAAAATGGATTCATTCATTGGATTTTCAATTTCATAGAATTTTTAATAATTTTTGTTATTATTTTTTTTGCTTTTGTTATATATCGAATATTTTCGAATGATTTTGAAGGGCAGATCTTGGATAAAAACGATAAATGGTTTGGAAAAAGTGAGTGATCAAATGTTTTATAAGATTTGATTATTTAAACTATTTCCTATTTTAACAGATGATGATTTAACAATTGACTCGAATATAATCAATGAATTCAAAGTCAATGTTTCTGATGAGATTTTGGATGATTTGTATCAACGCCTTAATTCTTATCGATCTATTGATCCAATAGTTGGAACAAAATTTCATAATGGGTTTAATCCAGAATATCTAAAAAAGGTGGTTGAATATTGGAAGACACAATTTGATTGGCGCCGACAAGAGTCAAAGCTCAACAAATTCAATCAATATACTACAAAAATTAATGGAATTAAAATACATTTTATTCACGTGAAACCAATAAATCCTACGAAGACTGTCGTTCCTATTCTGGTAAGTCAGAAATCATGAAATTATTAATAGTTTTATATATTTTTCAACTTGATCAGCTGCCTATCCTATCCGGCCTACCTACCTAGACCCAATAGACAAAGCATTGATTATCATTCCTAGGGCTAAACATTATCCCATGGACTTAACATTGTCTCATTAAATTAACATGAACTAGCTGTTTAATCTGGCTTATCTAACTCACATAGTCTTATTATTTTCCAGTATACTCAAAAATGAGTATTTAACATTTTATAATCTTATCATTATCCCATAGGCAAAGCTATACTCCATTAACTTAATATTAGTGAATACCTATCACATACTTAGCATTATCCTATTAGATTTATATTAGCTACTTGTCCAATCTAGCCTAACCATATCGCATAGGTTTATAATTATCCCATGCGATCAGCATTTCTCCATATATTTAACATAACTGAGGACCTTACCCATAGACATAGCATCAAGAAAATTCCCATAGACTTAACATGGTCCCTTTTATTTGTAACGAGTGGGTTGGTTAGTGGTCCGAACGACAAAATTATATACTACATTTTT
>JAQGCQ010000724.1:0-12102 GCA_034699945.1 Chamobates pusillus
CCCATAGACTTAACATTGACCCCCCCCTCCATAGACTTAACATGGGGTGCCTTTTATTAACAACGTGGGCGGGCGGGCGGGTGGGTGGGTGTGGTTAACGACAAAACCATATACTACATTTTACTAAAGTCAATGTAGTGAAAAAATTATCAGCATATTGAGGAATGATTCAACTCGTCTGTCCGGGAGATCAGCTTAGGTTGAGGACACTTCGAGTTTAAATAATAAATTTCAATTCAATGATCAATCATCTAAAAAGTAAATTCTAAAAATTTTGTCGGTTCAAAAATAAATGGCTTCCAAAGTTGTATGTTTTTCAAATTCAACAGTTAATCCGTTTAACTGTTTATTCAATATTCGACAGATATCTCTTCAAATATTCTTTTCAATAATTGAGTAAATCCTATTGGAAATGGGTTTTCATCAATTGCCATGGAACTTTTCCTTTTATTATCAAATGCACTTCAGGGTATATAGACCGAATGAATATCTGTTGAAATTGAGAAAAATGCAACTTTGGAAGCCATTTATTTTTGAACCTGACAAAATTTCAAAATTTTTAGAATTTATTTATTATTTTAACATGTTTAATATGTTATATTCATTAAGAATTAAATATATCTACAGGTAGTTTTGGACTTCCTCCTGGTCAAGCCAAAGTAAATGAATTAAGCATATTCGATGCTGCTTTTTTGGGATAAAAGACAAGGAAGCAGATTTGATGGATTGTCAATTAAGGATAATGTTGGAAACGGTGTATGCTGCTTTCCTCGATGCAGGTTAGTTAACTGCTTATTATGATGATAATTTCGATTAAAATATTGACTTGCTAAATTAAACAAATAAACATAAAGAAACATTTTGAATATTTTATCCACTTTTAATTATATTAAATATTAATATTTCCAATTTTTCCAAATTTTTTAGTAGTGATATTTTGATAGATAATAAGCATTTATTGCTTCTAAAAATTTTTCAGCTTGTACCATCCTGTACCAAAAAAACTAGATGTCAAAAAGTGCAAGCTCAATTGACTTTCAATGCAAGAATTTCTGCTATTTAGGGGAATGTTAAATAATAAAATCACGTATGGGACGGACCCTTTGGTCAAACTATTGATTTTTTTAATTCTGATAATTTTGATCATTTTTGATGAAGAGATTGAAGAGTCAAGCTCAATCACGGCAATATTTTCTAGACTGTACAGATAAATTCATGAGTGTGATATTCAACTTGTATAGTCCATTTATCTAGCTTGGTCAATTAAGCAGTCTCTAATTATGGATATCGGTTGCGGATCAGGAAATGTGACGCTCCTATTGAGTCAAACCCTGAACACCAAACATATTATTGCCATAGATTTGGACCCAAAGATGATTGAGTTCGCAGAACAGCACCACTCGAATGACAACATTTCTTATTTGGTACAAGACTTTGGCACAGATTGGGATCAGTTGTGACCTAAACTTAAAGCACTGGAGGGAAAGGTATCGCTGATATTCAGCCATCTTTGTTTGCATTAGATTCCTAATAAAGAGAATGTGGTCAGAAATATGCACCAGCTCCTCTCAGAGAAGGGTCAAGTCTATACCCACATTCTCTGGATTCCGGACATATTTATGGATTTGAGTGGAGAGGAAAAATCCATTCACGAGAAAGAGTTCATCAAAACACCGACCAAAGAGGAACAGCTCAACATTTGGCTTAATTTGTTCAACAAATTGATATTCTTATCGACGATAAAAATGTCATATTTGTTGAACAAATTAAGCCAAATGTTGAGCTGTTCCTCTTTGGTCGGTGTTTTGATGAACTCTTTCTCGTGAATGGATTTTTCCTCTCCACTCAAATCCATAAATATGTCCGGAATCCAGAGAATGTGGGTATAGACTTTACCCTTTTCTGAGAGGAGATGGTGCATATTTCTCACCACGTTCTCTTTATTAGGGATCCAATGCAGACAAAGATTGCTGAATATCAGCGAAACCTTTCCCTTCAGTGCTTTAATTTGAGGTGACAAATGATCCCAATCTGAGCCGAAGTCTTGTGCCAAATAAGAAATGTTGTCTTTCGAGTGGTGCTCTTCTGCGAACTCAATCATCTTCGGGTCAGAATCTATGGCTATAATATGTTTGGTGTTCAGGGTTTGACTCAATAGGAGCGTCACATTTCCTGATCCGCACCCGATATCCATAATTAACTCAAAAGTTCTATTAAAGAAAAATCAATATAGAGCAATACAATTTATGAATGAGTTGAGTGTTTCCCACATTTTTATTTGAATTTCACAAACATTTGAGATATGTTTCAACAAAAATCTATTTATAATTAAATATTTATTAAAATTGCGTATATTTTGAGTGAATAAATGATTTTTTTTGATAAATGAGTGCTAATTAATAATGTTTTATCAGATGAAAGAATGGATGTTATGCCTCGCATAGAAACAGTCATTTAATACCTTTTCTTGAAATACCTTTAATTTGTTATTTTATAACTTATTTTCTAATTAAAGAATTTATTGTAATTTTAAACTATTAGTTGTTTTACACTATATGTGCGCACAGAATAGTATATTATTCTGTGCTTAACTTATTATTAATCACTTGGGTTTTGGCCGTCAATCGGTCTATTAGTTATCAAAATGTAGTTTTTATGCCTCCAAACACTTTTGTAAACTTTTCAATTAGTCCAACATTTTTGTAAATAAAATCAATCACTTTTGTAATCTTGGTCTCTGGTCATTGTCTGGGTCACTCTTGGTCAATTTTGGAACCTTAAACTTTTCACGTTTAACATGGAAAGGTAAACAACAAAAACCTAAACTATTCTTGAAATTCAGCGAAATACTGAAAACTAAAATATTTTCATTCAAATATCATTTAAATGTTTTACTTAATAAAAATATCAAATAAATTACAATTTATTAACCCACAGAAAAAAACCAAGATAAATTAAAAAATTATCACTGGATCAAAAAATTGATAAAAATAAAAGGATGAAACTTTCAACCAGTTTTTGTAAAATTTTAAGGCAAATCTTACAAACAGTGTAATTGTATATTATGTGTAATTTTTTTGCAAGGAGCAAATTTAGAATTTGGTTATAAAGGAATTTTGGGCGAACAACTAGTGAAAATGATTTAGTTGTTAGCTTGTTTCTTTTTCTGCAGCCAATATAAACAGTTTTCAAATGTAAACTCCCTTTACCTGTGCTTTAGAAAAGTTCACAAATTCTTTAATTTAGATAACAATACAAACATGAAATTCGTTATGTTTATTGCAAGATTAATTCAAATAATTTATTTCCCAGATCTTAAGAAATTCATTCTATTGATTGATATCAATGTTTTCAATTGTTATCTTGATCATTCGCTATGGAATACAATTTTAAATGAACTTGAAAAAGAGCCAAAATTTAATTTACTGGTTGTCTGCTATCGTCGATCGAATTTAAAATAAGAGCTTTACTCGAATTCTTCGGTAAATCATCGGACAATCATTTTTTGCATCAATTAATTAATTGGTTCTCTATTTCAAAGTTGAGTACACTTTTATTACTCTTCTCTTCTTTTAATTATTGTAAATAAAAATAAATTTTTTGATTGAATAATAAGATCTGATAATAAAGTGTAAACAAAAAGTTTATGATATTAAGTCTTGACCCCAAATGTTAGTGAACTGACTTCTCATAATACCGGAGCCAAAGATTGCACACAAATTATAGTTAATAATGTTTAATTAAATTTATAAAATATATGCCTCGAGTATTGTCTTCATTGCAATTGTAATATATATTCGGTGGGATTCCACGACTTGTGCTTAACTGTGGCCGAACTGAATCCGGACTCACATCAATTCTAAAACAGTTGACTGAATCTCCAAGGAGACTGACACGCGATTACCTGTCACTCTTCAATGATGTGTCGAAAGCCAGCCCTTATAGGGATAGGAACACCACTTTGGAGGGCATGAATTTTAGAGGATATGCACTCATCCATAAAGAAAACACTGAAAACAAAGATATATTGGAGTAAAACCACGTCCTCTTATGTATTCTCCGGATTGGATAGTGTTTGGCTCCGAATGGCGGTATCAATGATGTGCTTGGAATCATTTACACAGTCTATACCATAGTTACCAGATTTGCAAGTTATGAGTAACAGTTCGAAAGTAAAGTAAACTTTTATAATGAATTACTTATGGAGATTGAGTCAAATTTTGTGTGAACTTATGACAAACTGGCAAAAAACCTGCAAATTTGGGATGTATGGTCTATACGAAGATCAGCACAGGTGCTCATCCAATATAATTATGATTTGATGAGTATTTTGTTGGATGAGAATGATAGCAAGGAGGTTTTTAACTGTCCAATCAATGCCGTCATATGTTTAGCTGCGGTGCAAATAGCTTTGGTAGACATATTCAATGATCTAGATATTGTTCCAGATGTTATTATTGGTCAGGGAAGCGGTGAATTGGGCTGCGCATATGCTGACCACTTTGCTGCTTATGAAGAAGTAATGCAAATGGCCTATTATAGAGGAAAAGCCTTTAATAATGGTCAGGCTAATTTCAAGAATACGAGACTTTCATTTATTGCACAGATTTCGGATATACATCGAAACGAAAGCTAACGAAGTGGTTGTCCACGAAAAATACAACTATTAAGAGGTCTCAATATCTGAGTCCAGAATATATTGTGGATAATCTAAAAGAACAATCGGTGCTCTTCAGAGGACACATCGAACGAATACCAGAAGATTCGGTTGTCTTAGAGGTGGCGCCGCATAATATAAGTCATCGAAATTTCCAAAATTTGTTTCACTATTTATTTATCTAGATCAGAGCTGTTTCGATGGCCGAATATTTATTATAATAGCTAGTGTAATTTATTGTCATTGAATCCAATAGAGCATTACCTTTGAATGATATGGGCAAGATTATATTCAAAGTGAGAACCCTTGCGACGGGAGAGTTCACTGTCAAAGAATCTGGTGGTTTGTTGGTATCAGGCAAAATATTTTCACCAGATCAAAATTCAATGCATTTTCAACAATTATTACAGGAAAGCTTTACAGAAAATGGTTTGTTTATCTAGATAAATAAATAGTGAAACGAATTTTGGAAATTTCGATGACTTATTGTGTTACTTGGTTAAATTATAGTGAGAATCAAATAGTCTTGGACAATAGAGACTTTTATAAGAAGATTGTAAACAAATTGCTTTTCCTGTCCGCGATTGAAGTCAAAATCATTTATAATTTATTGCATTCAATCGGTGTCACAACAAATATTGAACTGGATGATAATATTGAATGCCATTCGGAAACCAGTCCCGGACAGATTCCTGGTCATTTAAAGAATTTTAATTTAATGTTTTACGAGGACAATTTCGACTGGTGGTCAATGAAATTCAACGCTGACCTCGATACTTCATTCAACTAAGCATTCAATACATTGAATAAATCCGGATTTTTAGTTGTTTTCCACAAAAAAGGACTAATTTTTGTGGAACAAGTTTTGGCAATCATTTTGAATCAATCTATTGATACGAACGCATTGTTTTGTAAAAGACATCAACAGTTCATTTCCCTGGCCTTAGAAATGGGCTTTAGATTAGTCTCCAAAAAGTCAGATAAAATCAGTAACACTTGTCTTGTATTCAAGAAAACTATTTCTGATATTGAATTGGATGAACAAATATTTATCAAGATCAGTAATAATTTCAAGGTTTGGTTCGATAATTTGAAACACAATATGAAGACAAAGCCGATCCCAAAAATATTTGGCTCATCGCTAATGACAGTCCAATTAATGGGATAATAGGTTTCTCCAATTGTTTGCGTTAAGAAGCAAATGGACACCGAATTCGTTGTATTTTTCAATACAATAATAAAAATGAAAGCCTTTTCGATATTCTCCAAAGCAAACAACTTTTGGAAAAAATTATGAGGAACGACCTCTTTATGAATGTTATCAAATCGGACGATATTTTGTGCGCATATTGACGTTCATCGATCGATATCAGCAAAAATACCGATCCGTCAGAACACTGCTATTTAAGTATTCGTTCTGATGGGTAAGGATTAAAATGGTTCGAGGCACAGCATAAGTACTCGCCATTAGGCAGAAAATTGAAGGACACACTCATAAAAATCTATTATTCGGCTCTCAATTTCAAGAATCTTATGTATGCTTATGGTATGTAAATAATAATCTTGTTGAAATAATTTAATGAATTATTGTATTGAAAATAGGTAAGCTACCTGTGCCAGATGACGTAGAATAAGATGAATGTTTAATTGGTTTCGAGTTTTATGGTGTCGACGAAAGGGGTCAAAAAGTTTTCGGATTGACATCAGAGAAAGCTTTAGCCACAACTCTCATAAATCCAGACGATGTGTTCCCCTACTCTCTGACTTATTCATATTTTATATTGTTTTGCAGTGATTTGTAATGAATTGTTTAAATAAAAAGTTATTTAATAACTATTAAAAGTTAAGTAAAGGAAAGGTATTAAATATCTGTTACAAAATTATAGAAAAATAGCCGGATAGTAATCCTATAACTAACCATGTTTGCTTTTTTTGAATTTTTGATCATTCTCAGAGCACATCCTCACTAACTTTTTGAACATTTAATCTAAAAACCTAGTTCATAAATTCATCATTTTTGTGATAATTTTACAGTTCTTTAATTTAAATTCAAACATAATTCTTATAATCAACTTGTTTAAAAAGAATCTTTGAGCACATCCTCACTCAATAGGATAGTATTACATTTCTTAATTTTTGAAAATTCAAAATAACAAGTTCATATTATCAAGGAGGTCAAACTTAGATATTTGAACCTTCAATAAACTATTTCTTTTGAATTTAAATAAAATTATTAATTAATAACACGCAATCGATGAGGTCTTCCCATATGATGTGTTTTTTGACATTTTTGCACACATTCAACCGAAACAATGAATTCAATGAATATTTTTCTATCAATTTATTTAAATATTGTTTTGAATGTTAATTCAAATCAAACTCATGGTGTAAACAACTAATTCTGGAGATGTGCAAGGACATATAATCAAGTTTTAAGATCAACAAATGGAAGAGTATCTTGGCATTCAATTTCATGAGCCTTCGGTCGTAAATCAAATTTTGCAAAACCTTTGGAGAAACCCATTAAAGTGAGTCTTCAGTATTATATGAATGATGATCGATTATAAAATAACCTTGCTATTTATGTGCACAGATGACTGTACAAATATTGTCAAAAATGTTCCGGATTGATGAAACCCTGTTTCTCACCCACAATACAATTCCAAGACCACCCACTTAAACAATTTAAAAGCTGACGCATTGCTATCAAAGATTTCTATTTAAGTTCTCAAGACTTTGTTAAATAAATACAAATTGGGAACAAAATTAATATTTTATTTGAAAAAATTCCAATAATTTGAAGCAATTCTTTAGAAATCACTGCAAGAGGATATAAACAGGTTGGAAATAAGCATTTCCATGATAATGGCAATTTTATTTGAGTTTTATTTTAACAATAATTTTCAAAATTTAAAAAAAAATTGGAAAAAATTCAAAAAATTTCACAAAATTTTCAAAAAAAAAACAAAAAATAAATCTTATTGTTATCAAAAAAACTTTTTGTCAAATTGAAGACATGATTGGCCAAAATATGGACAATAAAGATCAAACTCATCTGCAGACAAGTGTAACAATTTATAGACAATATAGATTCGATTGCAAAGCTCAACCTATCACCCATTTATATATATATTCATCCCATTCATAACCACTTTAAGAGCATCGAATGAGCCCAAAAGTGGAGGGAATAATATTATTGGTTTTTCGCTTTTACTCTCTTCGAAATGACCCATTTCAATGATTGTGAAATTGGAAAACCAATTATATTATTCCATCCACTCATGGGCTCATTCGATGCCCTTAAAGTGGTTATGAATGGGATGAATATATAAATAAATGGGTGATAGGTTGAGCTTGGCAATCGAATCTGAATTGTCTATAAATTGTTAAATTTGTCTGCAGATGAGTTTGATCTTTATTGTCAATATTTTGGCCAATCATGTCTTCAATTTGACAAAAAGATAAAGGTAAAAGACCGCCAATTTGGTGGAAACATTCTTACAAGAATAATTCTTCAATTTTGTTTAATATTATTGATATGAAATAATTTACCTTAATAAAGTGCATCCACATTAGCCGACATTTCAACCGGATCGCTTACACCTGTGCCTGTACAGTGGCCCTCAACATATTTGATATCGAGTGGAACCAAATTTGTTTCAATTAAACACTTTTTAATCAGTTTAGCTTGAGCATCAGTATTAGGGTAAGTCAGGCCATCAATAGTATAGCCATCATTGTTCGCCACACAATTAACAATCGCAGCATAAATATGTTTGGCAACACTTTCTGACTGCAGAATAATTCCGGCGACGGTTTCACTTTTAGTGTAATCGTTAGCTTTTGCGTCCAAACACTTGTTTATTGAATCGATTGATGTCATTGTAAAGACGTGAGACTGAAAAGAATTTTATTTCAGTTAGAATTTTGATAAATTAATCTCAATTCATATCAATTTTTATATGATTTCGATTGACAGAACTTAAAATAAATACAGTCCATTAGATCTGCATTAAATCTTGAATCGATACCTCGGATAAATTTTTCAACCATATGTCAAACAATTGAATAAAATATTACAAATTATACTTGGAAATTTTTCAGACTTACGAATTTATTTGTTTTGGGGTCGAATTCGATGTTAATGCCGGCCACTACAGCCGTTTTACACACCCTTTTCTTCATTGAAGTAAAGGCTGCGTCCAGTGCCGTAAAACTACTCGAACAGGCCGTGTCACAAATCATAAAGCTTATTATAATAATTTTGTGGGTAAACTTGCTCAAATTCTAAACTTTACTAGACTCTAGTGAAGTTCAGAATTTGAGCAAGTTTTCCCACGAAATTATTATAATAAGCTTTATAATAAGATGTGCCTTAGTCTCTTTTCAAATTAAATTTATTATCAGGGTGACAAATTCCTATGAACAGTCCAGTATTAGAGCCATTAATTGTGACAGGATCAATTCCTGAAAATAAAATTAAATATGAAAGTTTTTCTTAATTTATTGAAATTCCTTTTATTATATACCAGTGACTGATTTTCAGTCCAATTTTCAGTCCATTCCATAGTCATATATTATGCTGATTAATAGCTTGCTCACTTTTCAATCAAATATAACATTACTCAATTATATAGGTTTAAAAAATTTTCTGAAATTTAAAGGGGTTTTGTTTATCAACAAAATGTAATAGTAATCATGAATCAGAATATCAAAGATTATTGAAGCAAGGCAATTTTACAATAAATTACACATGATTTTAAATCCCTTTTGGGCCGAAAATCAATCCCTGTTATACACAATCATTTCATTCAAACGAGTCAATGAAATAAACATGGTTCCCCTTTTTGATGAGAATATTATGTTAGAATCAACTCATTCTATTATTCATCCAAATGGAAATATTTTCAAAATCACCATAAGAGTTTTCATATTGCTGTATTTTTAACTTATTCAGTGTTTTCTAAAAAAAACTACTAGCCAGTACCTTCAAAATCTTTGGTACTTTCACTTTTAATCATGGGTTAAGCTCTTTCGGTCCAGGGAGGGTTCTAGAGAGGATTAAAATGGCGGATTAGATGGCAGCCTACATAGAAGTTATGTTAAAATTCCTTCAAGCCAGAGGGAAGTATACCTATAATATTAAAAATTTTCAAAATCCTATAAATGGGTATTTGGTAAATTTTCAATTCAAGGGGGGTATTGAGGCTGGACCCCCCAGTGATACATACATTTCAATGTATTAATAAAACTAAAATTACAAAAAATTTTGTAGGTTTGTAAAAATCATGCTAGTATCTAGCTAACATACCGTCTTATGAATGTTCAATATTTAATAGAACTGCTTTCATTAATTTTCAATTATAAACGGTAATTGTTTATAAAAGATAGCTTATATCCGACAAATAAAATGTTGAGTGAGTATTACTTATAATTGAACTTTTAAACTGATTTATCAGTGATTTGTAATTGGTATTCATTTATAAGGCAGATCAATTTGGCCACAGTGTCGATGAACCTAACTTGTTGGCTAACTCTAATTAATTATTTTCGATGAAACACAAAGAGCTAGTCTTAATTCTTAGCAAAAACTAACAAAAATAATTATTTAGACTTTCAATTCTGTTTAATGTGAACCATAGATCATTTGAAAATTCGGCTAGGTGGAGATCACTTGAATATTATAACACTCATAGAAAAAGCCTGTTCAGCAGTATTTATCTGACTATCTCGAATTATGCATATGGACTGGGTAACTAACACGGATCCTAATTCTAGTAGATCCAAGCAAAATTAAGGCATTTGACACAATTTGCAGAATTAAATTCTGAATTCAACCAAGTTATATAAAAATTAGATATGCTAATTTTACAATCACCTTTGGCCAGATATATGAATTATTTGTCTGAACTATCATGAAATCATTCAAATTCTATGAGAGTAAGTTCCATGATAGTTCGGACAAATAATTCTTATATCAGTCCAATATAAATGAATAGCTATCATATGATCTGTTTGGACTAAAATATTTTGAACTGATTCTCATTCATACTTCAAACTTGAGGGATACTTTTAGTATTGCAAGATAGTTCACCCTAACGGGACAACTCCTTTACTTAATCAGAGTTTGAATGTCATAAATTAAAGTTCAAACTTTCAATAAAATCGTATATATATTTTGAATCATTTTTGAACTCTGATTTATATCAAAAGTATAAAGCAGTTGTCCCGTAGTCGGTGAACTTTCTTGCAATACTTAAAGTATCCCTCAAGTTTAAAGTATGTTCTCATAAGGTTTCTACTATTAGTGCTAAAATTCTAAATAATAATTAGTTGAAAATGTTAGTTTGAAAAATGCTAAATTTTCGCTAATTAAGCAAGGCAAATGGCAAACTCTTACCTATAGGCCATCTTCTATCGTCGTGTGAGATAAGGTCATTGTTTGCGTACAAATTTGACATAAACTCATCGAAGTCATCAGATTCTTGAAAATTGAATAATAAATATATATGACTCGAAATATTTTTGTTATAAAATTCATATTTAAAGAAAGACACTCACCAGGAAATCTACCCGCCATTCCTGTGATGACAACACTATTTATAGACATTTCTTCGTTATCTAAAAGAACTCAATTATTTATAAAATCAAACTATTCTTCAATTAAAAATATTTAGACTCTTGATTTCTAAAATTTTCAAAATGAATTTGAAAGTGAGTATCACTCGAGTTATATACCAATTTTGAATGTTCTAGAATATTCTAGAAAGCAATTAAAATTTCCTTGTTTGTTAAAATCCGAAGTTAGTTATAAAATTTTTGATTAAGAACAGACATCGCCACGGGTTTCATTTTCAAGGGGAAAAAGGGGGTGAAATGGCTGATTTTTCCAAAACTCTCATGGGGTATTTTTTCAAATTTTCAAACTCATGTCTAATCTGGCTGAACCCACTTGGTGGTGTGATTTAGAGCTAATTTTTAATAGCTTAAAATAAAAATTTTGATTTATACAAAATTCAATTTTTCCTAACAATTTTTGATTGCTTATAATAAAATTTTAGTTTTAATTTGGGGTTTCTTTTGATTTTTATTATTTTGTTGATTTTAAAATTGATTACAAAATATGATTTTCCCAACAAATCAAATAGCTTATAAAGTTATTTTATTTGAAATTTTATTGTTAAAACTTGGTGAAGTGTGAATTAGTGTTCGACATTTCGTCAGTTTTGAAACCCGTTCCGCCCAAATCCCGTGTGATTAATCCCGTTACGACCCAAACTCTTAAAGGATCCCCTTGCGGGTTCCCAAAAATTACCCGCATTCCTTTAACTTGAAATTAAGTTCTACGGCGATCACAATCACATCATGAAAGAGGCGAAAATATTTCTAATGTTTTCATATTTATGTCTAACTTTTATGGTAATGAAACCTAAACCAGGAAAAGG
>JAQGCQ010000725.1:0-12082 GCA_034699945.1 Chamobates pusillus
CTCTGAATAATCATGTTAAATTGAGTTAATATATGCATATAATCAGGGACGAAAAATTAGCCAGGTATGAGTAACAGTTCGATAGTAAAGTAAACTTTTATAATGAATTACTTATGGAGATTGAGTCACATTTTGTTTGAACTTTTGACAAATTGGCTAATTTGTGGCTAATTTGTGGCTAATCTTTGGCTAACATATAATTGATGTCGAGTTTTATTTCAAACTATACTTTAATGAAAATAAAACTTTCGATTTTGAAATCGATTGCAAACATGAAATAATTGCATTAAATATTTGTTAAGATTCTAACAATACATTGAATGCTTGTTTACGTGAATCTCAAAAATAATATTCAGGTTAAATGTATTTTCATTTTGAAAACTCAACCTTGTTGACTTTGTCAATTTAAACATAACCTTATCTAACCTAGATGAAGTCATTTTATTTGCTCTCAAATTTTTCTTTAATTTTTACATTAATTGACTCATATTTATTATTTGATCTAGATAAACAAACTTTAATGACATAATTGTTTTTCTGTCAATTTATTCATTTGTTTGAATTCTGTTTTTTAAAGCTATTGAGCATGGACCATTCATGATTATTGATTATACAATATTCTAATAAATACTTAAGTGAATAGTATTTTTAAATTGGAGGTCATTTTATGAATTATCTATTCTTGAAGTCAAATAAATATCGAATATAAGGCAAACAATTCTTATATGACGTCAACAAAAATTATTTAATAAAAGTTCAAAAAATTGATGAAATTTCATGAATTTTTTGAAAAATAAAAATAATTTTACAAGAACACATTCGACTGTGATAATGTGTTGAATTATGATAGGGTAGTGACCCTTTGGTCAGGGCATTGACCACTTCACAGAATTATACAAGTATTTAATGAATATATCGATTGAATATTCTTTCGTTGAATAAAATATTTTTGAAGGCAATGAACAGACATTATATTCGTTGCGTAGATATTAATGTTCATCAAAAGGAAAACAAAAACTAAACAATTATTAGGCACTGAATAAGGAATAGGAAGTCATCCTCTGTTTTTCAGTTTTATATAATGTCATATTTGACACCACTTTCGACCATTGAATTTAATTTCAAGCGTTCAGAAAAAGAAGACAATTCTCAACAAAAATCCAAAATTCCAGTGCTTTCTATGTCTCCAATTAAAGTGAAAAAGTTGCCAAGGTAATTATTGGTATTTCTATTAGTATTGGTATTGCATTCTTTAGATTCTAATAAATTGGTTTTGATTATAGTTGGCTCTTAGAGTTCGACACGTTTTCAATAAATGAGAGCAAACCAAACAAAAGTACAAACAGTCGTCCGTTGACTGAGAGTAGTGTCAGTCAAAGACCGCAATGGTTTCATGAAATGACTCAACAAAGAAGATCGAGTGAAACATTCACTACAATCGACACAAAATCAGATTTGTTTGCGAATAAAAGTCCAAAATTAGAGTTCGATTCAACGGTCAAAAGAAAGAGTCGAAGAGTCAGTTCCAGCAAACCTTATATCGAAAGCAATGGTTTCAACAAAAGTTTCGTTTCAATACCGACACAAATAGAAACCTTTTTGGAGACTTCCGTAAAACCCACGGCTTTAGGAAATTCTTTCAAATCGTGTGAAGACTTATTATTCGATGATTTCGACGATCATTCAAATGATTTCATTATACCTGAGCTGCCATTCGGACAGTTATTAGTCTTTGAAATTATCAGCAATTGGGGCGACGAAGACTTTGTAGGACTCAATGGCATTGAAGTGATTACTCCCAACGGATCAGATCTCAAAATAGAAAAGGTTTCAACAAAATTATTATTAATTGAATCCGACTTTAATTCTCCTTTTTATTAAAGATTTGGAGCGAACCTAAAATTGAGGGTAATTTGAATTCATTGGTTGATGGCATTTATAGAACACACGACGACTGCCACCTCTGGTCCACACAATTGTACCCCAACTGTAGTCTACCCCTCAAAATATATATTAAGTTTGAATCTAAGATATCGATAGCTTTGATAAGACTTTGGAATTACAACAAATCGAGAATATATTCGTATCGCGGAATCAAATTCATTGAAATCCGAAGCGACGGACGGCTTATATTCAGAGGCGAAATCGCAAAGGCGTCCGGAACTCTGTGCGCACCCATTGAAGCCTTTGGAGATGTATTGACTCAATCTTTGTTTATTCAATTTTTTTCTCAAATTATTTTTAAATTACAGACAATACTCTTTACAACCGATGAAAACATTTTAGAGTCGGTAGCGCTCAGAGACCACTCATTTCAGGAATTGGTTAATGAATTGATTCCATTGACTCAATAAAATCAAAAACTTTTGTAACCATTAATTATAACTCTTTTTTATTCATTAATCAAAACATTTGTTGTAATCTATCGTTCGCTGAATTTTGTATTTAATTGAAACTAAAATAACTAAAACTTATCATAACATAAATCAAAGTAAAGTATTTGATAATTGCTTTTATCTAATGATTACTCTTTGAAATCATGGCTTCGATCTCAACTCATATTCTTCCGGGAAATATTCCGCTGTCTCTCTGTTCGTCCCATTTGTCGCTCTGAAAACAAATACAAATCAATTGAATGCAAATATTGAAGTCAAGTCTAACCCATGCTTTGGGACAGAGTTCAGTATAGGCCCATTTGAACCATTCGCACGGCTCGTAGTCCTGACCCTTCACTTTCTGGCAGCGGTGGTAATCCAAGTAATTCTGATAACAATTACTATAAAATGGAGACATTTTTAATCGTTATATCAATTAATATAAAAACATTTAATTTATCAACAAATATAAAATTGTGAAACCATAAACTTGGTCATTGTTGACCAAGGTATTGCCAATCTGGCGGCTAATCGTGTTTGTTTGCAAATAAATTTATTTGAGCAGAGTTAACTTACCGAGTTTGGTTCTGATTGGGAAAGCGCGGGTCGTACGGAACGGTCTTCAATTTGTCTTCAATTCTTGCACTCATAATGACTGACAAATGACTGCAATTTAATTAAAAGATTTGCAAATAATTAACAAAATTAATGCAATTTTTGTTTAAATTAAAAGTGATCTCAAGTTTATTGATAATAATAATGGAGTCACAAATAGAGGGGTTTTATTCTAATAACTAAACAAAAAATTTATGAATGATTTAGAAAAGTGAAGTCACTCTCTGTCTGTCATTCACTGCAATAAAGAGACACAAAATGTAAACGAAGTGACGTATCGTTGAATTGTAGGGAAAGCACATCAAAGTAGGGCTCAAATTGTTTTGTTAACCAATCACTGGATGTAAACATTGTTTTGATCCCCACTTTTGTGTTGTTTCCCCTCTTCTTAACACTCTTAATGCGTGCCCTCAATGTAGGCATTGTTTATGAAAGACCTCTCGAATTGTTTGAGTTTAGCCTTAAAGCTGTGAATCGATTACTGTATTAAACATTTGTTTGGATAAACATTTAAACATTTAAATGATTTAAATTAATATTTTGATTAAATTATGTTTTCTTTAGTCATGTGTTTAGTATTACAATTAATAACAAAATAATTGATTTTTAATATATATTTATTTCTTAATATATTTTATGTTTTTAATTATATATTTTTAAAATCATTGAAAACCTTTTGAATTTGACATCAAATCGATATATAGTTTGCAAATAATGACAAACAAATCGCATGAAAGTAATGATTATTATCTCTATTCTTACGAAAAAAAAGTTTAATTTATTGTCTATTCTTGGGATCAGTTGGTGTTTATGTGGAGGATATTCCGATGCGATTGTCTGAACGTTACCGACCTCTTGATTTAAGCGCTTACACATCAGAACAAACCGTAATTCCGGAGCTCTTCGACCAAAACGTGAGTTACCACTGATTTGCAGACATTTGTTGATTATTTGGAAAACTAATCCGAATGTAATTAATCTGATATTTGAATGAAATGTTGATTTCAGTATAAATTCAACGCAGAATTGTATGCTTTGGAAGTCTTTGAATTTAGAGACAGACAAAGAAGACAACAATTATCTGATTCTATGTCTAAAATGAAATTAAAAAGTAGTGATAAATCAGAAGAAAAAGAATCTGAAAGACATCGTAGAAAAAGTGGAAGAGAAAGGGATGGACTCAAAAGTGAGAGTCAGACAATTAATTCAATTCATTTAAATCCGGGAGAAATACTCAAACCATTGCCTAAAAGGAGTGATAATTACTATAATATAAGTGATAACAGTATTGATCCAAACGTTAATATTAAGCGTAAAATTGTGAAAGACTTCGAAAGCGATACTTCCAGTCCTTTCGATTACGTGGAACTCCAAACCATTGATGACATGCAAGAACTCAATGATGTCTTTCAGGCCTTTCAAAGCAAAACCAGTCAAACAAAACAATCCGTTAATGAAAATAGTGTTAAATCTAATACCGATTTCAGTGATAATCGTTTTAATCAAATGAATTGCGAACAAAATCTGTCGTACATTCAAAATATGAATGGACTCATCGGACAGAATGGCTACGAAAGAGCCAACAACTCATCGGTGACCGTAGATATGCCACTCTATGAACCGGCAGTGAATCCGAACAATTGGATGACTTCTGGCGCTTATCTTAATTGTCACACAACTAGTAATACAAACGATAGGCTTGACTTCAATCCAATTAAATCCAATTTAGAGCTTCAAAATCACAACAATTTGCGTTCCTCTAAAAGTGTCTCTGATTTGCCTACTCTTCTAAACAGTGATGAGTCGACAACTACTATATTACGAAGGCAGCGCTCCCATACACCTCCCTGTGCACTGACAAACTCCAAAAGCAAAAAATATTTGAATGTCAAACAAACTCTAGTACTCAACGATCCATACGAAGAATTGTCACAAAATTCCAAAGAATTGGTCGATTCTATTAGTTCGATGGGTTTCGACAGAAGTCGAGTCGCCCGCGCCGTCAAACATATGGATAACGATCACAAACAAGTCATTGATTTTTTATTACAGATACAAACCCTCGAAGAGAGTGGTTATGATTCCTGTGAAGCAGAGATTGCACTCCATATGAATAGTCATCAAATATCAGACGTAAGTCTTTTTCTTGAAATTATATCAAATGTTATTAAAAATATTGTATTTTTAGGCAAAAAAATTTATGGAATCTTTACGTCAATTGTCTGAAGTGGGGTTCGATAAGAAGGATATAATAAAAGCATTAGTCAAATGTAATAACGATAGGGACAGGGCTTTGGATATTCTTCTCAATACCGAAACTACAGAATAACAGTAAATGTAATGTTTTTTGTGTCCAAACATTTGATAAACTGTGGAGTAATTGATATAATGAGTACTGAATTAGAGTTTTCTATCAGAAGTTAATTATTTTTTGCTCAAATAAAATAAATTTATTATTAAATTCAAGTGAAAACAATTGTTTGAAAACTTTAAAATATTTTATAATTAAAGAGTTTTAATAAAGTTTTTATTTCTTTTGATATTACATAATATAATTTGCTCTTCAAATGACAAATCGTTTATTACATAAAGTTTGCGTTCTTTTGCGTTAAATATATTTCTAACGATTAAATAAATCGATTTCCAAATGAATTGAATCAATGATTTGTTGATAACTAAAAGTAAATTAAGTTAAGAACCCATCGTTTGCTTTGAATTTTAACAGAAAAATAAGGACTAATAATAACTGAGAAAATAATTATGGAATCAAAATAATAGCCAATAATGTGTGAGAATAACTGATAAGAAGTGCGAAACATTGTGTAAAGCCATTGATCGGACGGTCTCTTTGATTGGTGTTTGATTTGTGCAAATCGATCGACAGAAGAGCCAAATATAAACTTGAATTACAACGATATTAATATCCGGTGAGTTCGGCAAAAGTCTGGTCCAACTCATCCGAAATGGATTTGTATTTTTCCTTTTCGTGAACCAATTCATCTGAAATACAGAATCATATGTTTATTACATTATTTGTCAATAATGTTAATAAAGGTCTCAATTAATAGCAGTAATAATTAATTGTAAATCGGATCGAATTAATACATACTCTAAGAGAGCCTCCAATCGATGCAATCATTAATGCATACAATATATAAAGCGTTTAATTAAATGTCGTTTGGATTTGGATTAAGTAAGGAATGTATTGAATGAATGAATTCAAAGAATATAATGCATCCGAACGTCAGGCAGTTTTCAATATATAATTGTCATTACTATAGGAATGGCATATATTTAGTAGAATTTATAGTTAGTAAACGAACACATTATTTGTTAAAACATATATCAATCGCTGTTTGTGTCTATAAAACGATTCACATTCACATCGACTGCAAGTCTTTAAGCGTAGTCTCGACCTCTTCCTGCAACAGATGAGTCTTTTCGCGTTCGCCCAACAGTTCGTCTGTTGTTTAACCAATCAATTAATTCATTAAAATTGCATTCAATTCAAGTTAAATATTTTTAGCATTTTATGCATTCAATTATTAGTAAAATTGTGTCAAAAAATGTCTCTTCGTTTGAAACAAATAGTCATACCTTCGAGTCGGTCCACTTCTTTCTGGAGTTTCTGGACTGACCTCTCGGCGAATTCAGCTCTCGCTTCAGCCTATAATGAATTGTTATTACAATCAAATCTTAAAATAATTCTAAACAATTAGAAACAAGGGAATTTATCAAGGTTAAGTCAAGTCAAGTCCATCGCCAATATGGTTATCTGTTCAAAGAAAACAGAGCAGAATGTCTGACCTCTTGGAGTCGTGTACTCTGTTGTCTTATTGTCATTTCATAGGTCTCCTCCTTTTGCAACGCCTGTCAATAAAAATATGATTAGTGAAGACTCACCTCTTTTAGTTTAGCGGTCATAACGCGTATCTGCTGTTCATATGCCTCCTCTCTTTGTTGGGCCTACAGTTCCAAAACGTTTCAAAAAAGACAAAAAAGCAAAAAATGATTACGAAAAAGGAGTTTAGGTCTGAAAAAAGGTATTCCTTCTTAAAAAATCAAAACAAAACTCAAAAATTATTATATTATTATTAAGAAAAACATTCAAAAGAATTCAAAACTTTAGAATAAAAATTATTAAAGTTTGAAGAAAAAAACAAAAACAGAAGGAATCGGAAAAATTAGAGGAATTCCAAAATATTTGAAAAAAGTAAAAAAGTGGCAAAAATAGCGAACAAATGAATGAAAGAGGCGCTGATAAGCAGACACACCACTAATAAACTTAATTATTATACAAATCACTCATAAAAATTGAAAGTCAGTCCAAAATTGAAACGAAAATTCTTACCTTTTCTTCGCTAACTTCTAATGATTTCAAGTTATTGCCGACAACTCTCAACTCTTCTTCGAGTTCAACGATTTTTCTGTAAAAATGTTTAAAAAGTTATAAATTGAATGAAATGTTAATCGAAAAGACGTTAGTTTTGCTGACAAATGCAATGCAAACATGGATTAGGTTTGAAAACAAAAGCCATATCATACCCCTCTCCAGTTGTAGCCCTTTCTTCTGCCCGTTCCAAGTCTGCCTCCAACATAGCAATACGACGGGCCATCTGTTATGTCCGGCAATTGACAAAATGTGGCGATCCATGCAATCATGCATTCGGTTAAACACGCGTTAAATGCGAGTCAATAAAAGAATTAGAATTAGTTTTGGTTTCAATCAAACAATTAATCGTTAGATTATTAAACAAATGGTTTAAACACCAAAACAGTGGCAAATATCGGGCAATAAATCAGAAAACAAATTAAATTCTAAATAATTTCAAACAAATGTGCGATAAAAGCATTATTTGAATCAACAGTAACTCCAATTCATTAATTAGTGACAACTCAGTCGACAAATACTTACGATTCCCCGGTTTCTGCTCGTTCTTCAGCTCTTTCGAGGTCAGCCTCAACCATTGCCAATTTACGGGCCACCTATTGATCACTTTATCTTAGATTCGACTTCAAATCAATTCATACAAAATAATGTTTTGGGCGCTTATTATTCAAAGCTTTAAACGCAATCATTATTATCTCAAATAAATTATTGTTAATCGAAATCAAAACTAATTTTGTTTTCAAAATCTATTCACAAAAGTTAAGAATAAAACGGCAAAAGTCGGCAAAACTTAAAAAGATTTCAAATAAGAAAAAAATGACGAATCTATAGTCTATAGCTGTCTGTTTGGATAATTAAATGTTTTTATTCCAAGAATATTATCACTCATCTAATCAATCATCAAATTAAAGCCTCGTTTAGATTACGAGTCAATCCTTTTTTGTTAAACGAAAGCATTGAAAAAATGGTTAATTGAGTTAAAGTTGCGTTCAATTGATTCAAACTTTTGATGAAAACCAAGGCTTCGAATATTTATGAATTTAGAAGATATTTAATCGCGAATTGGAGTTAATATTAATATTATTTTCAAAAATTATATCCAAAAATTTAAATTATATTCAAATAAAATGTGAAAAATTAATTCAAAATATAAGAAAAAAACTAAAAATTTATAAAATATAATAATAATAATAATATTCAATATAAATATGAGAGTGAGTTAAGACAAGCACTGGTCATGCAGTCGATGCAATTGAATAAATGGAAGACCAGTAGTTGTCAGACCTCATCATATTTGCGGTCAGCGTCCTCAGCCATCATTCTGGCCTCTTTGAGCTGACTTTCGAGTCCATCCATACGTTCCTCATCAGTGATGCTCCTGTGCTCGAGCATCTTTCGCATACTATATGAGTCCGTTTATTAATACTTATAATAAATATATTTGTTTTTTAATTTAAACAAAATTATGAATAAAACAAAATTTTAAATATATTTCAATAGAAATAGTAATGAAGTCTAATTAGAATAAAATCTAATTTAAAGGGAGAGCCATAATTTGCCACTGAATTGTCGAATAGTAAATACCGCCACCGATTACACCGTTAACCTAACCCTTACCTCTTCATATTTTTTGTCGGACTCTTCAGCGATAAGTCTTGCCTGAGCTAACTGAGTCTCGAGAACAGATATCCTGTCGTCCTCCATATTTGTCCGATTCTCCAAAGTTTTTCTAATTCTATTGATTTTGTTTCAAATAATTCAATCAAATGTTTCTAAACTTATATTCACTAATTTTTTTGTCTTAAAAATTTGGCTCAAAATTTGGTAAAAAATATTTAAGAAACTCATAAATTGGAAACGAGTCGGGGTTTTAGGATAGGGACCGTACCGTTCGCTCTCGTCGGCAGCCTGGGAGGCTTCCTCGAGCTTAGAGGTGGCCACTTTCAGCCTTTCCTCAGATCTTTCCAAATCTTCTTCGATGAGTTGAATGCGACGATTGAGTGCTGCGACGTCTCCTTCCGCCTGAAATACAATTATTCATCAAATTCTGAGTAAATATTATACTCAATGAACATATTTTTTGTGGCATCACATCAGTGGTGACCCGAATCGCATACATATCAACACTAATATTAATTCTAAACCATATTCTCTGATAAATAGATTCAAATATTTGACAGATGTTTGCATTTCTATAGTTTTTTTTACAACAATTTTTAATTATTTTAGTTTAAGTCAAGACTCGATTCAAAAGAGTTCCTAATTTTACTCCTGATTTGCAATGTTTTTATTGATTAGCTCTGCATTTGTTTCGATAGATTTCCTCAAAATTTTATTAAAACTTTCATAATATGACACAAACTTTTTTATATAAAAAGTAGAAAAATAGTAGAAATTTGAAACAAAACGACAAAAAATAATTAGCGATCGCTTTCAGAGAATGATCTCATTTTATGGCATTGTTTTGCGAATATTAAACGCGATTTTAGCACATATTTTTTAACTCATTTTGTTATCTGAGAATCAATTCATCAAAAATGATAACAAATTAGTGATAAATCACTAAATTTATAGATATTTAAACCGGAGTTTTGAAAACCAGAGGCCTTTCAGCTAAACATTAATGAATATAAACCCAAATTATATTCAATCAAATAAATACCTCAACATTTTAGTTCAGAATTAAGTTTAAGATAGGGTCGACCCCTCCCTGAGTGGAAGCAATTGTTTCATTTATAGATAAAGTGAACGACGGATTAATTCAATATTATGTCTATTAAACTAATGACAAATAAACCAAAAATTAAATCAAAAACAATTTTTTGAATTCCAATAAAAATTTGGATGTTTTTAAAAATATTAAATGAACTCAAAATAATATTAGCATCAAATGTGCAAAACCTGAACCAAAACCAAACCCAAACACAAAACCCATAAACTTTGACGACTCTATCGATTCAATACACTTTCAAAACATTTTTTTGGTTGAAATAAAAAAATGCGTCAATTTTTACATACATTTGAATTATGAATCGGAAGAGAATTAATGAAATACAGTTTAAAACAATTGATGGCATTGAGAATCAAAGGAAGGGCTGTTCCTCTGAGACGACATATCATCCAAATTTGATATTTAAAAGGATTTTGAGACTCACTTCTTCGCGACGTCTGATCTCTTCTACGAGTCTGAGTTGTGTGTCATCAGTGGTCTCTTTGGCCGCTTCCAAGTCATCCTTCATTGCTCTCATCTTCTTCTTAAGCACTTCAAGAAGTGATCCCTGAGTTTGAGCCATCGTTTGGTTGCTTTGATGTCAAATATTTTTTAAATGATCACAAAATACAGAAAACTCTTGAATTGAGACAACAATTGAGTGGATTTGGTTTTAAATGATATGAAAAACAATATATTATTAAAAATGAGACACACTTTTGGTGAGGAATGAGAACACAATTACTTTCAAAATTCAATTGAATTTAAATGAATGTTAGACTCAAAACACAATACAAACTATAAATGTTTGAAATGTTGGGAACGCTATAAATGCTGTAAATGTCTGACTATTATATTATGTATAAAAGGGATCGATATATATATTACATTGAATTACATTGAAAAACATTAACTTATGTCCGATTCGTGTGAAACACTTTCGACGATCCTTTTCTGTACACAACTTTCTCGAGACTCCACTCCAGACTTGTTTCTCAAGTGACTGACTGTTCAATGTTTTAATTCAATTTAAAAATCCTTCAAATCTTACTTCAAATTCTCTATAATAGAGAAAAAATGCGTATTTAAACAAATAATAATACTTAATATTTTTGATAACAAAAACTATTTCCCACTTTTGTGAACTTTTTTTGGACTTTTAATTTCATTCTTGGCATTTATAAATAGTAGCCAGTGAGAGAGAGGGTTGGGGAGAGAGAGAGAGAGAGAGAGAGAGAGAGAGAGAGAGAGAGAGAGACCAGGGTATAAAACAAGGATTTAAAAGTAGAACCGCTGCTCATAATTATTAGTGTTGGTTGTCATCATCTCATCCCATCTCTTATAAAACCTGTAAAACTAGTGACTACCAGTTATTCTGTGTCTTGTCGTTGGGGTCATTGAAATCTTTGTTATCCATTTTATGGCCGATTTTTTTAAAGGAAAGGATGACTTTCGCTCTCTTTCTCCCAATTAAATAAATTTATGATAATTTTGGAATTTTTTCATTTGAACTCTTAATTGACTCAACAAATGATTATTTCGGCGAAGAATTTTACAAATAGATTATTCTCTCCTTTTTATGAGTCCTTAAGAAACCAAATAAACCGAATATAAATAAAATTCTCAAAACTTTGAAAACAATAACAGATTTAATTAAAAGTCACAAAACAAGTGAACTCCTGTTTTGAGGCCCGAATGTGACGATTGGCCAAAAATTCTGTACTAAAAATAATAAGTTGTGGGGAAAATTACCATGTTACTAAATGGGTATTGAATCACACTTTTAAAAACAATTGCATTTCCACTCAGTATTAGTATTACTCTATTTTTCAATTGATTAAAATTAACCAAATTATCGATAATTTGTTGATTTTTGAGAAATAAAAGCTGAAAACCCATAAAAATTTTCAAACAATTGAATGGTCGGAACACATGAAAAGTGAAGACATTTAGAACTGAATAAGTTTTACGAAGTTTTGCCTCAAATTATTT
>JAQGCQ010000726.1:0-12074 GCA_034699945.1 Chamobates pusillus
TCTGCGCCGTCAGCCCAACAATCACTGAAAACGGCTCCCAAAAGGGTTGATCCAATAGAGCCATCAGTTGCCGGTTCTTCGGCGCCAAAGAAATCTAAGATTCTGTCACATCATATGACCCGTTCTTCGGGACCGATACAAATGAGACGCGAATCGGGCGATCACTGGGAAGAGTTTGCACAAGAAGTGGACTCAAACCAATTGTTAGACAAAGTTATCGAAGCAGAAGATGTTAGCGACGAAAGAGTTGAATCACTTCTTTGTGGAGCAGTTCGACAGTTGCGGTTACAGCGCTCTAAACCGGATCAGACTCTATACCTGACTCTGTGTTATTTGGCAAAGACCCGTCCTCTCCTGTTCTGCACCGAAATAGTTGTGGAGGCGTTTTGTTCGCTTCTGAAACGCGACTCATCTCTCAGTTATAAATCGAAAGGCAATAATTTGGTCGCTATTTTGTCGGCCAATCTATTGCTGGCCGTCTATCACGACGAGAACAACTGGCCCGACCAGTTCCTCAAAGTATTCATTGAAGACTCTTTAGGCGAACGGGTTTGGGTCGACAGCGAAGACTGTAAAGGCTTTGTGGACAACCTGTTGGCCTCATTTAACACTCGAATGCCACCGAAATCAATGATGCAAATGGATGTCCTCTCCACTAATAAGTTGACAGAATCTGCGAGTCTGAACGCCAGTCCAAACCATCCGCCACCAGAAGATGCTTTTATGGAAGAGGTTTCAATGGAGGGACGCTCTACTATTCCGATGACGAGTGAAATGAAGGAACATTTGGAGAACATTGCAGTGATGTCCAGATTCACTCATAACGAGTCATTCGTTGTCTCGTATGTCACAGACATTGTCAACGAACAGCTCAATAGAAGACAAGCGCCGAGTGATGTCTCGAGAAATATGCTTAAACTTCTGATATCAACCGTCGGATTACCGACCGTTCGACTGATTGTCTCCCAAAAACTGGAACAATGGTTACAGAATCCAAAAGTAAGGAATGATTTGATTTGATTTGCAATTCATTAATTTGATTTGAATGGACAGTTAACCCGACCGGCACAGGACCTGTTGCTCACACTCTGTATGAACTGCACAGAAGCAGATGGAGAAGTGATCTCCCAATTGGTTAAAATGCGTCTGAAGACCAAACCACTGACCAATCATTTCATTATTTGTATGAAAGAAATGCTGAATCAATCAGAAGAGACATTTCGTCTGTTATTGAGGACTGTCCTCTACAATGAGGTGTCGCCACAAAGAGGTCTAAACAATCTTCCGTTGATATCAATTATGTTTCAACATTCGGCCGAAAAGTCCACTAAAGTGTTGGCCGAAGTGTTCCACGAAATGATCGCTCAAAAGGAAGACTATTTGAAGACATTGAGAGGACTGTTGCGAGAGATCATCCGCGCCCTCCGATACGAACACATAAACTTCCTATTGTTTGCACAGTATATCACCGAAGAGGGACAGCCATTCATTGATTTAGATCCGTCTGATTTCGCAATCAGAGAACGAGCCGTAACTTTGATCACAGATTTGCTGACAATGATTATGTTCTTAAGTCTGAGTCCATCCGTCAAAGAAGCCGTTTCCACAACAAAACCCGATCGAAGAGGTATTCCTTTTGTTATTTGTTTATGAATTTTAATCACAAAATTAATGATTACAGAAATCATTCGCAACTATCAAATGATGATCTCAAATATCCAGCGCTTAGCCATTCAATGGCTGCAGAAGACTGTGATTAAGGCGTTCCGACCCGAACGCAATGAATACCTTCATTGGTAACCATTATATTCTTTGACTAAAAGACAATAATTTAATCTAATATTTCATTCCTCAGTTTAAACAAAGTTCTGTTTATGGAAAGTGCGGAACACTATTACAGTAAAGACGGGTGGCCTCCAGAGAATGACCGCAATCTTATGTTTAGAATGACATCAGAAGTGCCTCTTTTGGAAGAGACACTCATTAGAATCTTATCGATGGGTTCATCAAAAGATAATCATTTGACATCTGCCGAAGCAATAGAATTGTCGGACGCACTGATAAAGAGGGCGGCCTCCATCAATGAATACGACACAATCACTTATCCTGTGATTATGATTAGAGACAAACAGATATTTTCTCTTTTGATGGCAAACGCCGTATATCGACATCCGGACAATATTAGTCTACCGTCGGGTTATGAGCCGCCAAATATGGCCATAAGTGACCTCTACTGGAAAGTATGGATTCAATTATTGATTCTGACCGCACACAATCCCTCTGAGTTCGGAACACTCGGATGGGAAGGTTATCCAACCCTTAGAATTCTGATCGAAATGTCGATTACTAATCATTTCGAGTTTCCGCCGCCAACCAAAACGGGTGAAGACCTCATTAATCGGGAACTTCAGATCAGCGCATTCGAGAAACAACAGATCCTTCAGTTCGAGTCCTATTTGGCGGCCGCTTCGACCAAAGTCCAGATCAATGAAACCAATAGTTTATTGCTATCAAAACTGATATCAATGGATCCTTTAGGTCCGGCCCGAAAGCCTCCGCCCCAAGTCTTGGATCAATTCAAACAATTGAATACTGTTTTACGATTAGGACATCTGTTATGTCAGTCAAGAAAACCAGACTTCCTTTTGGAGATCATTCAAAGACAACAGAAACAGATGGGTTCCGCGCAGTCTACTAATGCATCGCCGATGCCATGGCTCGTAGAACTGGTCGAATCAAATGAGAACAACTTCGCAATGCTACCCGTCCAGTGTTTGTGTGAGTTTCTTTTGGGACAAATCAGTGAAGAAGAATCAGCACAACCTCTGAATACATACGAGTCGACCACTAAATTTGAAAAATGCAAACGAAGAGAGAAAAGACGTAAACAATTAAAACTGATCAGTCATTTGCAAACAGTTATCTCAAGTCAGTCGACCTGTTCTAAGGAATTGATTGAGTACTTCATGAAACGACTCAGTTTTCAACAGTCGTCCGCCCGAACCCTGGCCTCTAAAGCACTTTCTTTGGTTCTATCGTCTGATGCAAACACTATCCCCGAAGACAAACCATTGGCTTTCACTGATGTAGAGGTTTGGCTCTTAAATCGATTGCCTCAGACTTCAAACTTCGAGTTCATTCGGTCCTCTGCTTGTGATTCACTTCGACCCGCAATTCTTGTGGAAACTGTTCCCAACGCTATCTGTCATTATATCCAATTCCTCTCACTATACGATCAGATCGGGTCCTCAGATTTGGCCTTAGATTGCGCTCATATTCTTGTGGACCGACAGCTGATCACAAATTGCATTCTCCAACAAAACCAACTCAAAGAAGTGTTTATGAGATCTCTAATAAATGTATTTTTGGCACATTTATCGATCAAACGTCGCCCGTCCAGAGAGATATATTCGTGGACAGACGCCCAAGATCATATTATGGTACAGTGGAAGAATGATGAGGCCGCCATATTTCACATAAGTGTTGTTCACGCGATGATTATTTTGTTAACATTCGAACCGTCAGACAATAATCAGAGCGCTTACAATCAATTGATAGAAACCTGGTTTTGTGAACCACAGCCGCAGGCATTCCTCGTCGATACTTCAGAACCAGCACTTCTGATACCAGATTGGCTGCGCCTCAAGCTATTGAAATCATCGTCAGCACGATTAATGGAGGCCGCGCTCAAAGATTTGGACGCCAGTCAACTGATTCTGTTTATACAATCATTCGGTCTCTCGGTATCATCGATGGAACGACTGCTCAAAGAGTTAGATTCGGCGGTAACTCAAAATCCAGATGACGTTAAAGACTCGATAGTCGACGAAACACTTATTCTTCGTGTGGTTGAAGTTCAATGGATGAGAGGAGTCAAAACTGGATACAAATTCGCACAACTTTTAGGACATAAAACAGAGGAAAAGGTTATAAAAGAGGAACCGATGGAAACAAATGAAACGGATGTGTCTTCTGCTAAAACTCAAATCGAAATCAAATATTCGACAATAAAAACAGATTTAGTAAAATATCTGACAACTGATAAGTCGAATGGCAGTCCATTTCTTCTAAAACTTTTGCGTGAATTAACTCAAGAGTTGTTCGATAAGAAAGTTTCGATCAAAAAGTTTACGAAATTATTTTTGAATGAATTCACGAATCATATGAACGGTTGTATTGAACTCATAAATAGAGGAGAATTCAATTCACTCTTCAATGTTATCATCACTTTTATCACAAAAGATACCAAACATTTGGGTCTTAAGAATGAGATGATGTCCGCAATGAAAGCAATCAAAAAGTGTTCTGAAGTGAAAAACACAACATTTTTAAAAATATTCGACAGATTCGGCACAACTTCGAAGTCAACACAAAAATCCAAATCAATTAAAACAAACGGAAAGCAGAAGAAGACTCAAATCAAAACTGTCGAAGAATTGGCGAAAATGATTCTTAAGAGTGGTAAAGACATCGATTCAAACAAAGGTCTACTTCTCGAACGTTTTCATAAAATGGAACCCGAATTAGTCGGTGAAGACTCTCCAAACACTCGATTGGAGACACAATTACTGTTTTCCCGCAATTGTCTCTATTTGTTATCACTTTTGATACACAAAACCCGTTTCGAAACATTGAATTCGTGTATAAAAAGCATTTTAAGCGATGACCAGAACTTATCTGATTTGGACTCCACCGCAGTCTTAGACTTTTTGACCGCATGTCTCGGCTCTCCTCGACTTTGGACCGGAAGAGATCTCAATCAACCAAAACATTCAGAATATGAAGACGTTCTCAAACTAAACGAAAATCAAATTAAAAAACTCATTAATTTTATTATAGAAGAGGGAAATGCAGAGAAAAGGGTGTCTTTAGTTATAAAGAGCTGTTGTCTTAATGAAAGGCAAATCAATTTAGTGGTTAATATTCTAAAAGAGTTCGAGAACTCAACCCCTGAATCAACGATTGCGAGTGAAATGCTGTTTCGTCTCTATCTTCAGATCCCAAGTATTGAACAGCCCTTAAAATTAGTGGAAAACGATTTCATAATAAATTCAGTGGAACCGAGTGTTGCCGATTCGGTCACACATAACCTATTGACTGCATTCACATCTATTGAGAACAGTCCCACCCGTTCCCAAACAACTTATCTCAATGATTGTGAGCTCTCACTCCTGAAGATGGCATCAAAGCATCCGATTCTTTTCCTCAGACAAATACCAATGATTCCGGCGCTCCTCAAAGGAAAGATCAGTTCTGTTACTTATGATGTGTTCAGAAGCAGAAACTATTTGCTGACATTTAAACGTATACTAAATATTCTTCGACTTCTTAAGCCCTACCTTTGGAACAAACACGTCAAGTGTTTGAATGAATTACTTTCCACTTATTTGCAACTCTTTGAGACCTACTGTCGCTTCGCTGGAAAGGAAATCCTTCCAATAATATCGCAATTCCTTTTCCTAATCGACGATTGGATTAAATTCGACGCCGAATCGGCTAAAGTTTGGATCAAAACTTACAGAAAACCTATTTTGTAAGTATTTCTTGATTACCACTAAAGAAAATTGTCTGAAAATGTGTTCTCTTCAGTGAACTTTCGGGTGTATATCCCGAACAAATGCTCTTCAAATCGATTCTATCGGGTCTTCCCTTTCAAACCCAATCGACGATCGAAAAACAATTGGCCGAAAATATTTTGGTAAGACTTCGACAAAACAAAACAAATGCGGAACAACTGAACTCAGTTCTCAACGATTTGGACAAAATAACTGATTCTAAACCAGAAATTCTCGAATATTTTGTGGTAAATATTACTAAATATTATTATTATTAAAATCCAAATATTTTAATAAAAATTGTTTTAATTGAAATTAAAGGACGATTTGCGTCAACTATACTTCAACCCCTTCTCGCGTCAAATAGCCTTCCAATTGACTATAAAATTACTGAAATACAATCCGAGTCATTCCAAGTCATTCGTTCCGACTTACTGTCAGTGTCTCCAAAGGAATGACTTTTATTTGGCGAACTTAGCGCTCGAATATTTGCCTGATTTTCTCATTTTGGCTCAAGGTTGGTTTATATTCTTATCACTTGATTTGATCATTAAATTCATTTATTGGATGTCATTCCGGCAAAAATGTTGGGAAACACCAAAAAAGGCTTTCATTTAAACACTTTAGCTTTTTTTTATGGCTTCTCTTTTCCCGGAAGTGTTTTCTCTCAAACTATAACCTGATTTCAAATGAATTTATAATTATTTGAAAATTATTTTCTATTATTTAAGTTATAATTTCAATAATTGTTGTTTTCATCTCTCAATACTCAGTGAGAGATCAGAGGCTATCCTCCAATTAGTATCAGTCAGTGCTTGAATACATTAGTGGCTGTGCTTTTAGTCCGCATTTATAAATTAGTCGGTATTTCCATAGAAACTAAAATTCGCAAATCTTTCATAACTTATTCTGAGTTAATTGAACCGTAATTTCAAATTATTATTTAATTAACAAAAGAAAAAAAATGATTGAATACATAATTCGCTAAATTTATACTTTTATTACAATTTTTATATCATTTTTTAAACTTAACCCAAACCCCAATACAGCACAGAATAAAACCTGTTCTCGTATTTGCATTTTTTTTTCAATTGAAAATTATCCTTGTATTATCTATCCTAATAAAGGTATCCCAGATACTATTTTGATTTGCCTTGATCACCTTGAAAAGGCTGTTTGAGACAGGATTTGGATTATTTTGCTTTGAATTTATGCCAAAAAACTCTATGAAATGATTGCAACAATTCATTGAAATATCAAACAAAATGACATTTAACTCATTTTTATTTGAATTAGAAGAGCAGTGCAGTGCGCAGATGACCTAGTTCATTTATACGATAATATCTAAATCTCTGAGCAAATATAGAAATAATTTATTGTTTAATGTTTAGGCAATAAAAACGAATTTCATTATTTAAAACCTATTTTTATGCAAACAATTCCTCATTTTATGCTATAATTCGTATGAATATTATTACAAATATTATAGCAATTAATTACAAAAACAGTTTAAATGTTTGCGTTTTTACTCTTAATTATAATTTTGAACTTCTCTTCAAATTAACTTATTTTAAATTCAAATTCAAGAATTTTTAATTAACTTAATCTTATTCAAGCAATTAAGTGAAACAATTAATTACCTAGCTATTTATTTGACAGCGACCTTCGAACAATTAGAAACGCCCTAGCTAATTAGAAAATGGAAACATTTCTACATTAAATAGACTATCTAGAATCTTTTATATAAAGTTAATGATTGTGTAGATGTAGTTGGACTAGATCATTTATTGATCTAATATTAAATTAGATTGTCAAGTTCATATTATGTTAGAATCGATTTTTTCAATTCTATTCAAAACTAGTAATAAAAGCACAGAATATATGCCAAACGTTTTGGTCAAAAGTAGGCAAATATTAATCATAATATTCTGTATATTCAGAGCACAGGTCTATAATTCTGAAGAAAGCGTTTGAAATCGGAATAATGGGAAACACAAATGTAATAAATAATATGTGCGAATCATTTGCATTAATGAACGCACAGATGGGCTATTGATGAGCACCGACTGTCCCTCACATCAGAAGAGCATTTCGTCTAAAACTTTATAATAAAAATCAATAAAATTTTGAGACCTTTTGTTGTATTTGTTATTCTCTTAAATAAATTATTTTGAATTCAATTCTTGAGAATAAAAACGAAAATTGTGTTAACATTTGTTTTGTGTGTAAATAATGAATAAATATTGCTTTCCATTAAAAATAACTAATTTTGTGAGGAATGCCTCACAAATGTCTGTTTTTATATCGCTTTTATCTTATAATGAAAAAAATCGATCCAAAGATCTCTCATTTTATACTTAAATTCTGTTTTAATAAAAACTAAAAGAAATGAATTATCGTTTCCATAGAAATGAGATTTTCAGTCAAATATTGTAAATATTCTGTTATTTTTTGAATAGTTTTTATGTGAATAAAAGTGAGACTAAAAAATATTCAGTGCTTTTCAAAGAATATTTGATTTCTATTTTAATTTCAATTGACTTTCAATTGATTTTTGACAGAATTTTTTAAAATTCAGTCGAAAATTAAAGTTTTATTGAATTTCCAAACCATTAATTTGGCATAAAATCAGCAACGAATGAAAAGGACCTTGATTGATTGCTAGAACAAAAATTGAACAACCTTATTATTATAATAACTGCTCATTTCACCAATTATTTTTTGATTGCAATATTGATCTTGGTATTGATTTTGACGATAACACACAAAAATCATATAATTATAGTATTTATAATCTATATTTTTGACGAAAAAAAATACTAAAATATATATTTTTATCTCAAAAAAAGTTCATTAATTTTTTACTTCAAAAGACATTTCTTATATTCAATACTCGAGTCTTAAAAGCTTTTCAGAGAAAAAATTCATTTCAAATGTGTTTCGAATTAAATTTCAATTTGATTTCGAGATAAAAAGATCGATAACCTTGTGAAAAGTAAAGTTAACAAGACCAGTTTTTTGGAAACTCATAAAATTATAATCAAAATTAAGCGAAAAAAAGTTTCCTCAAAATTACATATAATTTATTGAGTCATTGGACTAACACTCGGATTATTGTCACCACAATTGGAGTCATCGTTCAAAACAAAGGAAACACTCGAATAATTGGCTCAACTTATTCTAAAAAAGTGAGAATACCCAAGAAACAATATCTTTGTCTTAATTTAAGTTAAGATAGGGCATATTTAGTTAGGGCACAGCATAATTGCGACCAATAAATAGCAAGGGAGTAATTATAAGAGTTAAGTGCACAGCACTGCACACCAAAAACTTGAACACTTTCCCCCAAAGCCTATCCATTGGCATATCATTGTATAGAAATGTGCTCACACTTGAAAAAAAAGGGAAACCCACCCATAATTGGATGATATGAGTGAACTGTTTGTAAGTTAGAGGGCGAGAGAGGTATAGCCTATGTTTTGCGCTAACGCTCCACAGTTGACAACACTTTTGATTGTTATCACTAAAAATTGTTAATCAAATGAATTTAATCGCAGTCTTAATATTATAACATATTTTCCATTAATTTAGAGCTGATATTAACCAAAAAACGTAATCTTATGAATGATTTGAATATAAGTTAATAAACAGTTTGTTATTTGAATCCACTGTTATTTTAATCGCAAAAACGAAACACAAAAACATTTCTCTAAACATTTGGTAAATAATATTTATTTTTTGTTTCATTGAAATGTGATTTCAATCGCATATCAATTGTTTCGTAACTTTATTTCAAAAACAGATCTCATTTTAACTCTCATTTTATTACTCAATCATTGATTAGGTTTTCATAAACCGATTGATTATTAATTCTGATCACAAAAATGAGTCACAAAATGTCGCGAAAGGCTGTCCTCATCGCACAGTTGTCCAAAGACGAGAAGTTCAAAGACGCGATGCAATTGATTGCTGCGAGTCTTGCAAATAATCCCAATTTGGGATCACTTAGAGATCTCGATGACTATTCATCCGATTCAGATGAAGATAATAGTGATGGCGAGGAGTACTTGGATGGCGACGACTCTGACGAAGAGCCGCCAAAATTGTGCACTGATTGCAAAAATTGTGGTAAAAATAAGTCTGTACTCAACGGTAAGACATCAATGAAGACAAACAGTAAATGCCATCCAAAGAACGGAAATAAGTCAACGGAGAGTATATTCAAACTTCTTTGTCAACAAAAGATAACCGACGAAGAAATCTACGAAAGCGACGACAACGACGAGGCATCCGATGATTGTGACGATTGTCACCAAATGGCAGAAAATGGCGCCAAAGCTGAAGAACTGACTGAAGAAGAGAAAAGAAAGCGAAGAAATGAGAAAAAGAAATTACAGAAAAAGAAAAAGAGAGACAAAAGAAAAGCCGAAAAACAATCAAACGGTTTGAATCCAGAACCGAACGGATCCATCAAAACGATTGATAATAAGAATAATAACAATAAAAACAATAATAAAAAGCTTGAAAATAGTAATAAAACCGAAAGCAATACCAATAATACAAAGAATAAACAGAAGAATGAGACCAAAACTACGGCCAAACAAAAAGACAATCAGAATAACGACAAAACAGATCCCAAAACAAAGAATAAAGATATGGATAACAAGACTAATGTGAAAACTGAATCTTCACAAAATGGTGCGAACAGTAGAGAGACTTTTTCATTGAAGTCGAGCCCAAAGTCTGACAGAGAGTCAGACAATATTCAATCGGATGTCGAAGAAGAAGAGTTACTCTTGAGTTCTGCATATGTGGCACAAATTGCTCAAAGAAAGAACAAACCCTCTGTTTATCAGAAAACAGCTCAAACACAACAAAACGAAGCTCAAGATTGCGCCGAAGACTTCGGTGCCGCCAAACCTAAGATTTTCTCCGATAATAACTCGAATTTTTCAAATAATTCTGATTTTGTGATTAAAAATAATAGTTCGCAAATCAATAGCTTTAATACAAATCAAAACAAATCTGTTTTAAGTAATAATAGCCGAGAAGTCGACGATTTTCCGAAATACAAACAATACTTCTTTGAAAAACCAAAGCCATCGAAAGGAGGGGCGCCTCAACTCTCCAAAGAAGAGAAGACATTAAATGTCGAGAAGAGCGTCGAATTGGCGATTCTGGCCAACCATAGGGCAGAAAACAATCTGTTTGTGGACGCAATCGATTTGTTTAGTCAAGCGATTGGTTATAATCCCAAAGATTATCGATTTTACGTAAACCGAAGCTATTGTTACGATAGTATCCAAGACTTTAGAAATGCCTTAAAAGACGCCGAAATCGCAATCAAATTGAAGTCTGATTGGCCGAAATGTCATTATCGAAAGGGGAAGGCATTGGCCGGCCTTAAGAACTATCAGGAGTCTGAGATCGCCCTCAAAAAAGTGTTGACTCTTGAAAGTGATTGCGTGGAAGCGATCCAAGATTTACGACTTGTGCGCTATAATGCTATCGTCGATATGGGATACGACGTGTCCACCGCTGAACTCTATTCTTCAAATTACGATTCAATTAAAGATGCTTTGAATGCCCTCTCCTTAAGACAAGAAAAACAAAAGTCTTTAAATATCAACAATAATAGCAATAAAACGGTTAATACTATGAAAAAGGGAAACAATTGGTGGAATTCGGCCAATAATTCAAAGAATGCCGCCGACGGTAGAAATGGTCAGACTTGGGATGACGACGACATATACATATCGGACGACGAATTCAATACCGTTAGAGAACCCACTTTTGAGGAAACTTCGTAAGTATTTTGCACTCAATTTTTAGATTGTTTTCAATCAAAACAATTGTGAAATCGATTTGTTGTTTGAATGGAAAGACCGACAAATCCTTTCGGATGGAAAGCTCTTTGGGTCGGAAATGTGAGTCTTAACGCAAAGTTGGATACCGTGACCACAATGTTTCGCAAATTTGGAAGTCTTCACTACTGTAATATCTTTAAAGGCAATAATGGCGGCAATTTTATACTTGTCCACTACGACAACTCGGAAGCACCCACTCTGGCTATGACTAAATATCAGGTATTACTCTCACTGTTTGTTTTAATGTGAGGACAGTCACTAACAATGGATTTCAGGGAAAAGTAATTCCGGGCATAAGTATCGCCGACACTCCGCTTACAATCAGATTCCGGCCAAACAAAGACCAAAAGAAGCCGAACTACGATCAGAGACTAGAGTCAGATGAATGCTATTATTGGAGAACCACTGGCTGTGCGCGAGGGGACAACTGTCTCTATAAACATATCGTTGCCAATAAGGGAGTGGATAAACAGGCATGGATGTGTAATCCCCTGAGAAAAAACCCGTTCCAAAAGCCGCAAAAATGAGGCCAACTATTGTCGCAAAAAGTGATTTTGAAGCAAAAAAAACTAAGTATTTATTATCACATTTTGAGTCAATTTTCATCATAAAAATAATTGAAATTTCTATTTAATCAAAAAATACAAAAACA
>JAQGCQ010000727.1:0-12069 GCA_034699945.1 Chamobates pusillus
AAATGTTTTAAATGCTTTGCATTTAATAGTAATAAAATTTCTGAATTTTCAGATATATTTCAATATTTTTTACACATTTTTCCAAATGTTTCGATAGATTTCTACCAAAAAATCATTTGAATGTCATTTGAATAACTATTTTATACAATAAAACATATTTTAATTTACATTAATTATCATTCATTAATATAAGCGATAAATTAAAAAATTGATTTCTTATTAATTTCCTAAAAAATGTGTAATTTTTTACAATTGAAAACTGGTATCAATCGGTTTAAGTAATGTTTTACACAAATATAATAAACAATTAACTAATAAAACAATTAATAACTTATTTGGACTCAAGTTTTTCGAGCAAATCATTTAAAATTAATATCAATCGTTCGCATCCATTATCGGTTGCAATGGATTCGGCGTCACTGCTGTCACTATTGTCCGGATTCTGAGATGTAGAGCTCCCTCCAGGCTCTGAATCTGAGGTGTCGTCTTTGGTTTTGCGTCTCTTTTGTGGGGTTTCGCCTGAATTTTAAGTCAATATTTAGTAAATCGTTAAGAATTTGGGAACAATTGGTTTAAAACCTGTTTCGCATTTAGTCTTTTCGTCGCACTTCTCCTTCAACTTCTTCAGTGTTTCACAAAAAGTTTTGGACAACTCTTCACTAAAATTAGTCGGTATTTGAATCATAAACACTAAATAAACGGCTCTTAAGTCCTACAAAAATAAGAAATTCATTAAAAAAAAGTTCAGTTTTAAAAAATCAATGAACATATACTCCATTCAATTGAATCGATTGCTTATTGATGTCAAGGGTTGAGATTATTTGACAAAAAGCGTTGATTTGATACAACACTTGACTAATGAGAGTCTGAGTGAATACACTTTTTTGAATCTAAACAAAAATGGATAAAATTATTATTTTTGAAATAAAAAACATTTAAAAGACAATACTTTCGGTAAATAAAGTTTAAGCATTTCATAAGTCAACTCATTATTGAGGAACTGTCGCTCTTGGGTTAGGGTTAGGGATACGTATTCGTGGAAATAACTGGTCGAACAGAGATTGTCAACAAAAGTCGTCGATTCTTCGGTTTCTGAATTCAAGAGATCGATATATAGTTTGGGAAATACATTGGAGTGGAAGTGAAGGCTTTCGAGTGCTGCCACAGAACCTGTGCATAAATTCAAACATTAATATTGTTTCGGAAACAGAGATCCATTCATTTCATACAAAGTCCGACCAAATCGCTGGACACCAAAGAGTTTTGAAGCGCAACCCTACAAATGGCGTCAATGAAGTGATAGTAGGGCTCAAAATAATCAGCGATCGCCCGGTCGTAGTCCCGATCCACACCTTTCCTACACTCTAACATTTTGGGATTAAAACACATCTGGAATATTGGACGAGAAGGTCGGACACTCGATTTGGTCAGCATTACTCTCTGTCCCCTGCATGGAAAGTATGGCCCGGGAATGACTGCAAAATATCATCATTTGATTAAATATTTGTCTAATTTTAAACAAAGGGTTAAATGATTACAATTATGCGTTTGTTCGGCACAACTGATGTGTTGCAGTCCTAACAGTTGTACCAAAAGCGGCAAAAATTCTTTTGAATATATTTTAATCATTTCTGTCAATACGTCTGTAAATTGAAATAAATTTATTGAAATTCATTGCAAATAAGATTAAAGAGAAAAGAGATGTACCCAAACAGGCGACGCGGACGGGCGCCGGTGTGTACGAGTTGACGAGAAGTATATTCTTCCTCATGATATCAGCTTGGTCCCTCCAATTGCTCTTAATGTCTCTCAAAGGCATTTGTTCGCTATTTTGTCTCAAAGTCTTCAACAATTGGACAATGATTTTAAGCAAATCTACTAATTCTGTGGTGATATGACAGGCAGTGGCCTCGTGGAACATCACATACATCGCGTGGAACGACTGGAACAGATTCAACAGTCCATTATTGGACAAAACAAAAATGCGATCCTCTTCTGATTCACAGAGAATGGAGAGGGCAGTGATCAATGTCTGCCACGAAGAGCGGACGTCCACTGATGTCAAATACATCTGAATCGTGATTCGTTTGAACTGAATTATGTCCCGAACCTCCTGTTCGGTAGAGTCCGGATGAGTGGTCACAAAAATCTTCATCAATTTGAACAATTCCTGGACAGCCATCTGATACTGAGTTATATACGGAGTGATGTTTTTGAAGGCCCACTGAATGTTCTGATGCATAGCCAGGTGTCGAGTGAACTGACGGGACTGTTGGCAACAAAGTCTAAGGAGGCCGTAGTAGTTGGGAAGCATCATCTTATTGAAGAAGACAACCTCCTGGTCCTCGTGATCGGCCAGAATGTAATTGAAAGCAATGTTTTTAGTCACGTGAGGGTTCTGTACAATGCATTTGACATTTTCAGGGCAGTCCTGACACGCCATATACCAGAACATTAGGAGCGCCTGTTTGTTGTGATGAATACTTATCGCGGGTTCACTCAGTTTTGGTTGAAATAAATTCCACAAATCATTAAAATATGGCACTAATTGTAGTTTTTGGCGATTAGTTATCAGACAATAAGACATTACAATGAAATATGAGGTCAGCTTTTGGGTGCCGTGAGGTTGAGGGTCGGCGTATGGCTTCACTCTCTTCAACAGTTGTAACAGAATTGCATAGATTTGATCGATTATCAAAACTGCTTCACTGCTGAAGTCATATTCTTTGACACCTGCATAAGGGAAGGGACGGGAGGGCCGATAGTTTTGACGGAAACTATTGTTAGGAACTAAAGATATGAGGAGTTGAGCGGCATTGGAACGCACTCTCATGTTTGGGTGCGCCACTAAAAAGTAAAGAATCCAAGTGTCCAAAGATTGCAAAACCCAAGCGTTGGCCACTTTATTTCGCGGCACCTGAACTGTCAGCCATTCCAAAGTCTGTAGAGGTGTCTGTTCTGCGATCTCCCAAATGCGGGGAAGAATCAGATTCGAAAACGGAGACAAACCGGGAGTTATTCCTATAATAATAATAACATTAAATAAAAATGATTTCGAAGACATAAATTGATGACAAATGACATACCGATATCGACTAACATCGACAATATCTTAAAGAAGGGACCGCTTGAGTCCGGCATTCGAGTGATGGCAGTGAAGATCATATTAATGACCAAAATGGCGAAGTGGTCGTTCCATCTGCACAGCGAACAAATCAAATTACAGGTTTGTCTCAAATTGATGTTATCCCGAATCTGCTGCTGAAGAAACGGAAAAGACTTTCCACTCGCGATCGACTCATAATCCCTATCCGAAAGTCGGAGGCGGTTATCCTTTCCTCTCGATTTTTCGACCAGAAGTGCGACTAATGTTATCATTTTGTCTAAAGAAGCGGGTTTTGGGAACTTGTCGTCGAGAACTGGACCAACTCCTGTGTGTGGGAATTGTGACCTCTGATTATAGTGACCCGAAAAACCCGGATTATTGGCAGAGACGGCATTTCCATCAATATAACCATCGTCTTCGTCGTCGTCTTCATCTTCGCTCATGACTTCGACGTAATCGTTGGCACTTTTGCCGCACAGACCCATATAGAAGGAGACCACAGTAGAGATGGCTTCGACGGCCAGAAGGAACTTACACTCTTCGTCGCCCTGTTTTGCGAACTCACATAAAAACGCAAAATATTCGGTCAAATGTTTGAGATGTGGTTTTGCGCTCAGATTCTCAATACTGATCAGTGATAATAGTTTTCGAATAAAACGGGTGACACACGAGAAACGGCCGACGTGTGTCATCACTTCCAAGTCATTTGAATCATCGGAGTCATCGCTGAGTGGCTGCAGATATAGCGGGGCCTGAGTTGGCTTCAACTGAACGATCACATGAATGCACAGCCGTTGGAACAGTTGCCGAACCATTTGGTTGGGACACCGGAGCAATATCTGAATGGGCCACCAGTCATCCTCAGCCAAGTGATCCATAAGCCATTCACAGGCCTGTTGTGAAGAATTGAATTGTTTGGTCAATAATTCGATCCAATTAGCGATCGTTGGTTTCTCTTTGGCGTGAATTAGAGTCTCCAAAACAAAACTTGTGGCCAATCGGGCCGACAGTAGTGTCACTTTGGATGTCGTGTTTGTGGGAAGAGTTTGAGGAATATAACCACATATTTGCCACATGAAGTCGAAGTATGTGTGTTCGAAGATCGACTTATCCCTCAAAAATGATATGTTGTCCTCACAGATCCATTCGGCCAAATCGGGCGCCAACTCAACGCTTGAGTTAACCTTTTCTTCTACAATATCTTTGGTTTCGTCAACTCTTTCATAGAACAGCATATAAGCAGAGTTTGTCTTTTCGAATGAGAAGTCCATAAACTTATCCGTCACCTATTGGTCAGAATAAGGATTTCCAATGAAATAAATGATTTCAATGAATCGATTGAATACCTGATCATATGTTTTGCTCGTCATTTCTCCTCCAAAGCATTCGGTGGGAAGTTGTGTCTTATCGAATGGTTTGACTTCTGCGTCATTAAAAAGATACCACTTGTCTTTTGCCTGTTGTCCGGAGGCTTCTCTTTCTCTAATGAATGAATAGTAATGTCCGCCGTCAGCGGTACCCGTGTGGACAGTCACTCCTATCAGCTCATACTCGGTACTCAATTCTGATTGTTGAGAGTCGTCTGCCATCGTTTCGTCAGTTCTATAGTCCGGGTCTTTATCTTTATCTTTAGCTTTGATCAGATTCTTCTCCAGATATGGAGACATATCCAACTGTAAGGGGAACGAGAAGTGTGTGTTGACCTTCTCTTTGGTCATCGTCACCATATTGAAGGTATAACGCATTGTATTAAAGCACAGAATTTTGGGTAAATTCTTAATGCAGGCCCTCTTCTCCGCCCGAACCTTAATATTGATTTGTTATTAATTTAATTGTATTTCAATTGAAAATATATTTCGACTCACTTTTCGTCCACAACGCGAACAGTTATACATATTATCGCCTTCGAGAGTGTCCTTAACAGTGATCTCATCCAAAGACTCGTAGAGATTCCTCATGTCTGCCACCTGACACCTCAATGTATAGAATTCTTCAGTGGTTTGACTAATATGAGGGCAGTCCAGTGACACTACGTTATTACTAAGAGAACCGCTAAATAAACGTTTGACCAAATCTTTCAATTCGATAGTCGTTTCCTCCAATTTAGAGATGAGATCAGTAAAGAACTCCGTCATATCCTTTTGTTCGCCAGTGTTGAGGGGCTGGTGGTCCATTGTGTACACTTTGCAAAACGACTTCGGATTATATGCCTTTCGCTCGGATTCCAACAGAAAGACAAACATTTTTTGCAACTCTTTGAGAATAGCGTCGTGTTTGACAACTGAGGCCAAGTTTGTGGACAGAATTGTATATCTGGCCTCTGGTATCATATATAAGTGTTGCATACATGAAGCCATATAACAGGTCGCGCCTAAGTTTGTGAGTCCCACATAACCACACTCTGAGCGACAGTCGTCGTGCGGCCAATAATCCCACGGATAAGGAGTCATACGTCCTGAGAGTTCGGGGTTGTGCTGATCCATCATAAGATTGATGAGAACGTCATAATTATCTTCAGATCCTTTTACGAGTTCGACCAACAGATCAAAAGCTGCCGAACGAGTGGACGGAGCCTTACATTTCGGTAAATGCTTTTCGATTTGATTCGGAACAGCGAACAGACAGTCGAATATTTCGGACACGAATTTTCGTCCCTCTTTTGAGTATTTAAATGAAGGGTTGTGTTTGAGAGTAACAGTCATTAGTCCAATGAGTCCCCGAAGACCTTCATCTTCAATGGTATTATGTCGGGTTTCACGTATTTCACGGCCGACCACTGCTTCAGCGATGTATGTACACAAACCCTCCAAATCCACTTCATTCTGACTGTCGGCCATCTTTTGAGCGTCGAGTGAGTCGACGAGACGACAGACGAGCCAAAAGTAGTCTTTACATCCCGGACCGAAAGGCTCCTTCTCTGTAACGAACATATCTTCAGATTCAGAGAGTTTGGGGGCTCTCATAGACTGCGCCACTTTTAAAAAGCTCAGCAAAGAATTTAAAAGTTGAGGAATAAATATATGGCCGGTATTGCCGTCAGAAGTGAAACCAAGACAGAGGCGATAAAAACCAGTGCAGGCTTCTCGCCGAATGGCGGGGTCGGGATCGTCTAACACCAACTTCTTAAGTAATTGATCCAAATTTTCGGACTGATATAAAGAACTTCGTATTTGTGGATCAGAGAAAGCCCACGATATAAGAAATGTCATCGTGTGATGAACTACTTGAGCTCTGCCCCAAAAGCCTGTGTGATAGGTCTGGTTAACATCTGAGCCCTTAGTGGTCGCCTCATTCAAAATATTCAACAATACTCTCAACATTGAGTCCACGTCTCTAATCATTAAAAGCAATTTAGAGTTGAGTTGAGGCACTAATAACTTTTCTGTCGATCCTTTTCTCGAGCGCTTAGCCTTTCGAACCATTTCTGTGATTATCATTGATGTCTGAGATGGAGACGACATGTGTTGGTCACTACTTGCACACGACTTCTCATCTTCTAATTTATCGCTCATTTTTGTATCACTTTTAGATGGAATCGGATTAACACCGAATTGATATATGAGTTGCAGAAGTGATGCCAAGCAGTCCTGTTTCCACTCATTCCAAGTGTCAGCACCGTCTGCTCCCGATTGTAGAACACCCGATCCGAATATGTCAAACAGATACTGAAGACCTCCACAATCGATGAATTGTTGGGTCCAGACTTTACTGTTTCGACGTAAAGATTCGACGATTTGACAGGAATACATCAACTTCTGAGGACTCGATGGGGACAGTAGGGTATTGAACTGATCAGAGATTGGTTTGTGTGACGTCGAGGGTGTCGTTGTCTCTTCATTTGTATCTGTCGTAGTATTCTCTTCTGCGTCGCCGGCGCTGATAGAAATAGATTGGAAACACTCCAAAAGGTTAGGAGATGTCGGCAGCATTTGAATGATTTCCCAAACCCTACGCGACAATACTTGTGCTTTGATATGATTGGAGGTCTTGAGTGATCCCAACTGACCCATCAGTGAAAATAATTGTTCGAAATTTTGTGGCTGTAATAATAGGATAGAAGGAATCCGTTCTTTAGGCGGTGGCGGTAGTGTTGAAGCGGGCTCTGAATGATCTCGAAATTTGCGGAAACTCCGCGCCATTCCTATCGACACAAACACTATTTGCATGTCTTTAAAGCCGACTTCAGCCAATTGTTTCTCATCGAAATCATGAGTTATTTCTTGTCCTTCAAAGAGAGAATCAAATTATAACAAAAATTGAATGCATTTAAGAGACAAACCTTGAGTTAAGAGTCTGAGTGGACCGTCACTTATATTAATTGGATTAATGTTTGAAAAAGGAGGCCTCTTCTCCAAAGATGTTTCATATTTTTTAATTAATGACTCCCACCAGTGCTGGATTTCAGCGCGAAGTTCCCCCACATAGTCATTGCTCTGCATTTCAAAAACGGTTCTGTCGGGAAGGGATGCGGGTTGACATGATATGCGTAACAAACATCCAGTCCTTTCACGGGGCCGATGGCTTAATAACTCTAAGTCACCATTCAATTGCCAGCGCCTAAAATTGTATGCATAACGACTCCGAAAGCCTTCCAAATGTGTCTTAAGTAAAACGACTGCCCTTTGGATTATTGTCAGACTTTTCTCTTCGTTTTCTTTTAAACATTTGGAAGCCGTTTCCAAATAATCCATACATTGTTTGATGAATTCTTCTTCCTTTTGGAGGCGCGAAGAGTGCGGCTGAAGATTAATGTAATAAACATTCAAATGTCTGATTGCAGTCATAGAGACATCTGTATTAAGACATCGGAGGGCGATGTCCCACAACTGCTTGATTGCAGTCGAATCGATTGCTTCATTCGATTTATTACTTGAGAGAAGACATCCCGAAAGAGTCTGCAATAACTCTAAAGCCATCATTGAAAAAGTTTCGGGCGATAATTGAGGTAACTTTTCAGTTAAAATATGGAGTAACATATCCAGTCCTAAGCCGTGCTGTTCTCGTGACCGCACTTGACCTGAGGTTTCAATAAATACTTTCTTCAATAAAAGGAAATAAATTTTAAATAAATTAAAAACTGACCCAAAAGCCAATTAAAGAGTTCGTCGGCAGAGTCGGGATCAGTGGCCAGAGTTGACCAAAGAATGTCAATCTGTTCCTGACTCAGTCGAAAGTTGTCGGGAGAACCCGCCGACGAGAAGACAAAGTTGAGGAAATTGAGTCGGGTTTGGATTTCTTCGGTGTGAGAATACATATCATTACTGCTATTAATACTGATATCCGAACGATTGGAATCACTCGTCGATTGTTTCAACTTTTTTCGATTTTTACAATAAATTATTAAATTAGAAAAGAAGTGTTTTAACATTTGTCGCTCTCTGTCGGCCCACAACAGAATCTGATGAGTGTCCATTCCTCCGCGGTATTGTTGGAAAGACATTAGGAATTTAGGCAAAAGTCTGAGTGAAGTGTTGACCGATTGATTTTTGGATAAATTGTCTAAACATCCGTCGATGAACTTCATTCGAATGCGACGATCGGTAGACCAGCAAACAGTGTTCCAAAAGATCTTTTCTGTTTCGTGAGAGAGACCTTCGGGCAACTGATGAATCATATCATCTTGTAACAGATCCCAGAGTAAAGTTCTACCAGGTTTACACACATTTTCAATGGAGAGGTCTACCAATTCGGGGTCATCCGAATCGATGCCTTTATTTTTATCACAGCTTTTGGCGTCATTGGACACACTTTTATCGCTTTCCTCATTTCCGGGCTTCCAGTGCTGTTTAACGATCTGCTGCGCAATTGAGGCCAACTTATGTGCGGCCGAAGGATTGCTAGAATTACTTTCCAAATGATTTAAGAACTGTTTGGTTACATCAGTGTCTGAGTCTTCGCCTTCAAAGTCAGCCATATTTTTATCACTTATTCTACTATTTCGAGAACTCGGCCGCGAATTTTCGTCACTCAAGTCGTCATTTTTACTGCTGAGTCCTTCAGTCATTTTGACCAACTTCTCCATAACGTCAGGCGTTTGCTGTTCGGACGGAATGATTGGCTGTTCGGAGCTCTTGAGATCTGGTGAAACGGGAGGTGCTATCGGTTCTTCTTTATCTATTTGTTGCTCACTTTTTAATTTAAAAGGAAGTTCGGAAAACGTCAGATCTGTTCGGAAAAAATCAAATAAATAATTAAAATAATTAGAAAATCATTTGAAAACTGACTCATAAACGAAGAATCTTTGGATTCGAATTTATTACAACTGTTGTTATCTTCAGAGTTCTGATTACCTCCAAAAACATTGTCTCTATGAATGGCTGCGACCACATCTCTAACAGCAATGGGCACCATATCACTCGACGAAGAGTTACTGTAATTACCGACCAGCGCCTGATGAAGACGCGCCGAACGGATCTTTTCGTCGTTAATTTCAGGTATAATTATCTCATCGTCTTCTGATTCAGAGGTTCCCTCAGAGCTGTCGTCACTGTTGTTATTACTGCTATTATTACATAAACGAGATTTGCTTTTAGTGCGAAACACAGGGTCTGAGACAATGGGTTGGGTCACATCCACATCATATTCTTCGTCGTCGTCTTCATCATCGCTGTTATCAACTGAACCACTGGAAGAACTCGAGTCTCCATTGTGTCTGTTCTTCTGACCAGAACCCGGAAGTATTGTAAAAATGGGAGATCGGACTAAAGTCAAGTCTTCCAGCATTTTAACGGATTGCACCCCAGAGTTGAGTCCAGTGTTTGATATAACATCTGAACCGTTAGTCTGAGCCCATATGTATTTTAATAGCTGTGAGGCCAACACAAGTGTCTGTTCGGTGTGTTCTTTAGGTTCTAAGCTTTTGAGCAACCAATACAAGTGAAGAACGGGTTTCATTTTGAGATTTTTTATCAGAGGTAACAGAATATCCAATACTTGTCGTCCGCAGTGTTTCATTTGAGAGGCCGACCAAATCACGTCTATGTGTTCTATAGTGATCTGAGAGGCGACGAAATTCAATACAATATGACTTTGTTTTATGACTTCCACGTGACTGTTGGGACCGAATATGTGTTCTATAATACGATTCTCGAGCACCCAATTGGCCAACTCTTCTCCCATTGAATCTGCGTTTGGATTAGACATACCTTAAAGGAAAACCAAATTCAATTGTGTGCTACGATTAGCAAATAAGAGGACAGACCTGAAGCCTCTGCCTGACAGAGCTCTGAATAAATGCTGATATAATTATTGATTTGAGTGATTCCCGTCAAACGCATTGTAAGCGTCGATGAAGTGAAATACTTGAGGGCTAAAGTCAACCCTTCTTTGTCTGCACTGCCATTCCTCAGATCGATATGTTCTTTGACGACCGACCAAATGAACTCAAACATAGTTCGGTTGTTCATAATTCGTAGGTCTTTGTCGGGAACGCGACACAGATATTCGATGACATATGTCCTCAAAGAGACTAGTTTTTGGGTAATTATATTAGAATTAATCCAAGGCTTGAGATTAGCGATCACAGCAATCATGGCGTGTGCCAGAGATAGCACCAGTCGGTCAGGTCGGCCGTTGGCGAAGCAATCGACAAAGAGGTCGACGCCATCAGAATCACAAAAATAGACTATATTTCGGAGTAAATATAAGGGGAGCTCCAGTTCTGTCACTTCACAGTAAGCGCTCATCAGTTGTACTTCTTTTGGCGACGGGTCATCCCCTCGGATACCACCCGAATGTTTTTGAGCCACATATAAAGGGAACGTTATATGAAATGCCTGTAAATATAACCATAATTTTAAAATAAAACATTTCATAAATATTATCATTTGATTGAAAGTCGAAACTTGTTTTTAATACAAAAATTAAATCAAATTTTCTTTGTTTTTAAAATTGATTCAAAAAATACTGATTTTGAATGAAATAATTGTCTGAAGGATTAGAAGAAGAAATGAATAAAAAGGTTCACCTTTGAGGCTAAATGCAAGAGTCTTTCCTTGTCTTCAGTGGCCCAGTCATCAAAATAACAATCCGTCACTTTATTGGTCTTTGTTTTGTCAGATAATTGAATACAGTTTTTGTTTAAATCACTTTCTATTAGCGATTCGTTGTCTTCCGATGAATTCAAATCACTTCTGGTTTTATCCAAAGAGTTATCACAATTAGAGTCAGAATTGGAAGAAGTGTTGTCTTCTCGTAAAGACACAGAAATAACTTTCAACAGATTGAGTGTCGTCTGAATTATCGACTGAACCAATAAATTGAATCGATTGAAGTTTCGCTGATCTTTGAAACAACAAATACAATGCCTGACCACAGAAGAGATAATTCAAATCAATTAATAATTAGTAACAAAATTCAAACAATGAATTGATTTAAAGTTTGGTCATTCAATCATTGTTTTTAACAAATCATTAAACAACGAATTGAAACAAAGTTTAAATAATTGAGTCATTTGTGGATTACCTCTGAGTCCAAGAGTTGACATAATTTATAATTAAATTTAATTCTGATTTTCCGATCAGTTGTTCTGATTTCTGGATTTGTTTAGAATTTGATTTCAAACTATTATTTGTATTATTGTTTGAACTGTTATTTGTTGTCTTATTATTTGGCGAAACCGTGTCTTGAATTTCATCTGATATTAAGAGAAGAGAATCAAAAAATTTATAAAAATATTTAAAAATATAAAAAACAAAACAATTTTGGAGAAAATAAATTTTTGTCTTACATTTTGAGATCAAATCAATCATTTCATTACAAATGTCACACATTTTGTCTGATTTTTATTTGTTTTCATTCAATATATTAAACCATTTATTAATAAAACTGTTATTTCTATTAATTATTATTAATATTTATAAATACAAACAGAAAACTAATTAAAAGAAACACATTTTGAGTGAATATAAACAGTGACTCTTCATTGTAAGCCACACACAAACCACTCTCTCCTCCCTCTCACT
>JAQGCQ010000728.1:0-12067 GCA_034699945.1 Chamobates pusillus
GGCAAGGATGGCAAGGATGGCAAGGATAGCAACGATGGCATTCCAAGGCAAACAAAGTGTCGCCCTTTTAATCATTCAATGCTTTGGTTAAAAGAAATGTTCAAATTGTCGGACAAAATAAAAAACAAAACTTTTTCACAACATTTGTTGGCATTCCTTAAAAGAATTGAGAAATACATTAGATTTGCGGGAAATTCAATCAAATGAAGCGCTACATTATTTACATTCACACAAACATTTGACCGAATAAATTATGTGCACATTTGGCACAAACATTGCTTTTGACTCAACTCGTGATAAACTGCACTCACAATCAAAAGCACTGAGAATTCGATTTTAAAAAACAATATTCTGGAGAATAATAGTCGACTGAACACAAAACAAATGGGTATTAAAACTCAAAACAACGGAAAAATTCTTTATTTTTTGTCAGTTTGTCAGTTGAGTTAAAATAAAAAATAAATTAAATCTTCACTTAAATAATAAGACAAATTCCTGAACCCATTTTTAGAGACAAAAGGCGCTGTTATTAAGTGTATGTTTCTTCAGGTGAACTCATCTGACATTTTATCTCTTTTGTAGCCATTAATGAGAAGTTTATTTTTGTTTAGATTTTAGCAAAAAAAAAACCAAAAGAAAAATAAATGGAAATAAAAGGCTCCGATGAGAGATAGAGAGGACACATATCACACACACATACATACATACAAAGACATAGTCTGAAGACCAGCAAAGAATAAAAGCGTATCCAATATCTGAAAGGAAGAGATTTAATCTATGGAAAAGTAGTGCCAAAATAGTGGAAACACATTCAAAATGAAGTTTATTTGCTCTCAGATGAGCACAACTATTGGTAACTATTGGTTCGAGTTGTATATCAAAACAGTGGAGCACTGGTAGAGAGCACTGGTCGGGAGAGCATTGGTAATTGTAATACATTCTGTGCGGCAATACTTAACGCAATCAATTTGAGGCTTCGATTCATACAATAAACGATAAAATGAAGAATTCGTTGTTTCATTTGAGAAGAGATTCTCATTTGGGCCTAACATCCATTAATGATGCCTTTCCCTCTGCTATTGTCTGCTCTCTTAAACTCACTCTTAGCTCATCTGAACTCATCTTCATTGCAATCGTTAGTTCATTGCAATACTGTTTGCGTTTATATGAAATTTCCATTAAAATTGTAGACATTCTTAAAGACGTTTTATTATTACATTTATTGATGAGTTCAGACATTTGGCAGAACTGTATTTTAAGCCCTACTTATTGGGCCCTAAATTTCATAACAAAATCATTAACTGAATGAGAGCTGAATGAGAGCACAGAGAATATGTTATTAAACTTAATATAACTTATATTACACAACATTTCTCAGGAATAAGATTTAATTCGAAGAAAAATACTTTTCTGACTTAACACAGATTTCTTGAAAAAAAAACTCGTCCCTAAGCCTGGGTTTAAAGCTTTTTTCAAAGTTAAAACTTTTTTTTTATTAAAATGTATTGAGTTTTTTGTTGCTTCGCTTTATTAGAGAACACTATTCAGAGTTCAGTTGAAAAATGGTTTAAACAACTAATGAATTGAAGTCACAATCATTTGAAATGGATTTCAGATTATTTGCTATTTTTTCGATTTTCGATTCTTTTTCGATTCAAACTCGAGTTCATTCAATTCATTCAATTGTAAACTATTTTTATCTGAAAAATCCATTGAATTAAATAAATTCACAATTCTTTTCGAGAATTGTTTGAATTAAATTTTTGATCAAATATTTATCAGAAAATAAATATAAATTAGGGATAAATTTATTGAAAAGAGAAAAATAATTGAGTTTAACTGGAGAATAAATTACCCAAGGTGTAATTCATTTTTGACTGTTTTCTTGATTCAGGAATAGCTAATACACCAAGGTATGCATTAATAATGCAATGCTATTATTGGATAAAACAAATCAAATGAAATAAAGAAAACTTTTTTTGTCGATAAAAGTAAGAAATAAATAATTGAACGAAAATTAGTGCCGAAAAAATGCAACGAATTGTTTATTGGGACCAAAATTCCGGATAAAAAACGTTTGGCTAATACATGAAGAATGCGTTACTATGAATGTTGTGCTCTTCCTGTAGACCTAATGGTAGTCTAAGAATGCATTCATAGAAAAAGCAATCGAAATAAAAGTAGAAAAAGTCAGACGAAGAAGAAGTACTGAAATAAAGAAATATAAAAAATGAAAGAAATCTATAAAAAAAAGTATTGCTTCAAACCTTCAAACCTAAACTCATACGACATTAGCGTTCACTTTGAGCTGAAGGGCAATGAAGGGGGCAATAAAGGGGGCTATGAAGGGGCCAATAAAGGAAAAAATTGTGGAGTAGTAGTGAAACACAGCGCCAAACACTCAACACAATACTGGTGTAGGACTCAACACAAAACCCAAGTTCTCAATCGATTTCTCAAAATTTTAGTTATAAATGAAATATATTTTACTCAATACTCGTCGTGTTTTAGTTATATAACAGTTATACGGATGTCATTTCTAAACACATCACTCAATTGAACCATTCATTGCTCTCTCTCTCTCTCTCTCTCTCTTAGAGCACTCAATACTTCTCATTCCTCTCTTTAAGACTCGAATCCATGGAAGAGCTAATGAATTACATCTAAATTCGGTTCACACACATTGAGGGTCTTTCCATTCGAGTCTTAAGAATTGAATTTTCAGCGCTTTATATAATATTTTATTATTATTATTATTGTCTAACATTTAAATTATTCAGTTTTTGAATATAAATTAACACTAAATAAGGTTTTGAACGGTCTTTATATCGAATGGATTGGAGAATACATTTTGGTTAGTAGTAAATGGCGTTCCCAACAAATGTCAGCAAAAGACGGTTTGTTTCCTTTCATGACATTTCTTATCTTCAATTCTAGTTATAAGTAGTCTAATGGCAGATATGCGATGAGTTTCACATTCAATGCCAATACTCCACAAAACATGTCTCTCTTTTCGCTACTTCTTTCATCTACTTCTCGATTTTCTTCACATTTTACCCGAAATGCAATCTCGGACTCATTTTTTGCAATAACCCTAACATTAAAGTAAAACTTTTTTGTTTTGATTCTATTATCGACATTCAGAGCGGTCACCAGAGCTCTATTATCATAATAGTAGACACCAAATTAAAGGTCTCTCTCTCTCTCTCTCTCTCCATTTTTGCGGAACCATTACTCAGAACTCTCTTTTATCAATCATTAACTTTATATATGATAATAGCGCCGCCACTTATTTTCTGTTCACCTGATTCTTAAATTATTGCAATTCTCATATATTTTGTGTCTTTTTTTCTCTTTTTGTCATTTCTTATATCGAAATCATTTTCTCATTCCTAAAGTAATTGAAATAATGATTGTCAGACTCTTCACTACATTTTTTAATCAAATTAAATATAATTTATTGAAAAAATATAATAAAAATAAAAATAATTTGAAACCAGAGATCATTGTTTGAGATACGAAGCGATCCATTGGACTAAATCTGGATCTGTGTTTAGATAGCGATGGAATTTGCGAGACATTTGTCAACTCAACCAAAGCCAAGAATTTTCAAGCGATTTGGCACACATTTGGCACACATTTCAAAATCTAATTTTCAAATGTTTCAGAAAATATAGTTTTCACGAAAGCCTTAGAAGTTTATGAATCAATAAATTTGATTCGAGTTTTTACTATAGAATAATAACCACTCGAATAGTTATAATTGAATTTTTGCGAATTCCTTTACGATTTCTTAACAATTTTTTGTAGCAAGTACAAACTAAAATGAAAATAAACCATACAATCATTCGTATACTAATCAGTTCTCAACTCTAAAAGGAAGAGAAAATCTTTGCTTTAAGGCATAGAATAGCATAGAATTATGGGTCGCATCCAAATGAGTGACTAAGAAATGCAGGTTCAGCTCAGTTTCATACTCGAAATTATTTAATAATTTATTAATTATTCAGTACTAAACATCTTGAATGCGCTCAAATATATGATTATTTTTGAAAATCCAAAATTTATTCTTTTGGGGATACGATTATAAGTTGTCGTTTGAGTTATAACACAATAAATAAAATATTAAATGAAAAAACTGTAGAAACAGAAAAATAAGTCCACAAAAAATGTATCGATTTTTGAGAAAAAGGAAGAAAAGTATAAAAAAAAAGTGGTTCTTAGAAATGAAAACAATAATTTTGATTAAAAATGAAGAGAAAAAATGATAAATTTGGTGAACTCAGCATTTTATTGATGTTATTATCGAAAATAGCGTTTCAAACACAAGACTTCTAATGTATTGATAGAGTATATGAAATAAAGTGATATGACTGCAGAGGACTGCATAAGACTGGATGTACTGCACTCTACGCCAATGTTAATGATAATGTATTTTCAGCAAACAATTTCCGGACCAAAAACGTTATATAAGGGAACGACTATTTTGCTTATAACATATCTGACTCTCTGTTAATAAGCGATCGGAGAATAAAATGCATACGACTTGTAGTTTAGGGCTGCGATCAAAACAATTTATTTATGGATTGCGTGTCGATTCGGTTATACCATTCGGTCAGATATTACTCAATAGCGAATATAGAGGTATGGCTTCGTTGACTACAACTGAGCTGATACTGTCGAGGAAGTGCCCAATGCCTGCGATGTTCGCATTTGCATCACTCAATCACTCAGTCATTCAATGATAATAAAGTAGTGCACTGGTATAGCACTGGTATAGCACTGGTATAGCACGGATCGCACCATTCATTTCAATTATCCACGAATATATAACACGAATTGAATGAAGAAAAAAATTGTTCACTTAATAGAGATTATCAAACAATTTGAAAATAATATTATTTATAATTTATTTATAGACCAAAAAATAAGTAAAAATTTAATACTCGATACATAAGAAAAAGAAAAATGAATTAAACTTTTTCTCTGTTTGTAATAAACTGTTGAAAATAAGCTCTTTTTCTCTCATTGGCTGATAAATCGATTATTTGAATTCATGTGAAAATCTCTCGCTATTGTCAGTACTCACGAAATAATAGTATAATAAAGAATAGTTTTCGAGTGTTTTCTTACATTTTATTAGCATTTTTTGAAAAAATTCCGATTCAATCGTCAAATGATTGAAATTTATAATCGGAGTCATTATTAGTATTGCATTACTGTTTAGCGCTGGATATTTGATAGCTTAAAATTTTTCACCGGAATCATTCTGAATACTCTGTGAATACTCTGTGAATACTGTTTTTATCAGTGGATGTGTGTCTGAGAGCACTCTTTTTTATATGAAATTATATGAATCATTGGTTGATATGAAAATGTTGATCGATAACAATTATTTTCAGTTGTTTATGGTTTTATTCGATCAATTCCTCTATGAATCGATATTTAGAGTTAGTCCACACAATAGAATGACCGAAGCCCTGAGCTCATTGATCACTATTACATTGTATGGTTGGCCTGAATTTCCTAAACTTATTTATTTGTCGTACCGTTGCCTTCATTTGTGGCGATCAATATTGAAGTATAAAAGTATTATAAAAGTATAATACCATACAATAAAACCGGTGCCAAGACTTGTGATTCTTTGCTAAACACAATATATGAGCCATATTTGCATAAAACACATCAAAAGAGTGAGGCAGCGCTCAAACCTATGTGAGCAGTACTATGACTGAACACTAATGAAATGTTAGGCAAAAAAAGTGAATTTTCATATAATAATAATAATGTCGACTCATTTGAAACGATTTTCGGTATAAGTTATTATAACTTCAAAATTGAAAGGATTAGAGTCTAGTCATTCATTCATTGATAGCATTACATATTTAGTCGACTTTTCATTTTTATGAAATAGTTGTTCAGACAATAAATGTATTGTGAGATACCATATGTGTACACATAGCTTATCACTAGTATAGCACTGGTATAACATTTATTTTACAGTTTTATTCTTGAGTATTGTTGATAGCAGTCATTCAGTAATTTTGTAAAAATGAGAGCCCATTACGGATAAGGCATTGAATTTGTGCCCAAATATATTACACATAATAATAATCGACTTCATTTGCTTAATAATAATAAAGGAATGGGTGTCGAGGAATGGGTGAAAATCAATCTGTTTGTGTAAACTAAAATTGTGATTGCTTGTCTTATGATTGCTTGTGATGTGAGCTCTCCCCTCAAAATCAAATGCCAATCGATTTCGATTAGACATCGAAAGTGAAGCCCAGAAAAAGAGTGAACTGAAGACTGAACTCAGAAAAATGGATCAAAACTTACAACTGAGTAATGAATAGCAGAGCAAATAAAGCATGAGTAGGATTACGGCTTATAGTAAGTGATCCATTGCAAGTCACCGGCGCTTCTACTTTCTGACGATTCTCAAACATGCTTTTCTCATCGAAGGAATTACTATTTTCCACAAAATATAACTCATACAACACACACATAAACACAGAGCCGGGGCTTCACAACAATATATCACAATCGAGTGTATAGTCTGTTCTCATATATTGGTCTTTAAGTTGGACTTCATATGAGTTCATATTTGGAATTATTTTGTGACCAAAGTTTGATCGAACAAAAAAAGCACAAATAAAATGAAGAAACTGATGGTCTTCTCATTTTGTTTGTTGATTAACTCAAATAATTGTGAGCAGAGCCTACATTTACTGCAATGGTGAGCACCGGTAACATTACCACAACATTACAAGTAATCACAATAGAGGAACGACTGTCGAAAACATCTCTTTTACATTAGACTCAGATTGAGTTTGAACTCAGATTCCAACAAAACTAAAGATAAAGAATATATTTTTTGCTCAAATTCTGTGCTAAGAATCGTTGAATCGTTTGTATGGGAGTCGGAGTTGAATAAGAATAGAGTCAATACTTAAGCCATGTCTCGATTCACATTCAATTGTCTTACAAAAGCATTCATTCTTTATATGGTCTGATCTCAGTATTACATTAATGATCAGAATAGTGGACACACCATTTGATCAGTTGTGACCATTGCCTACATTTAAGTTGAAGCACTCCCACACTCAGTCACTCATTTAAGTATTGAAGTAATAAACTTGGAAACAAACGTCAGGCCATACATCCATTCCAAGTGAAACATTAATGTTAGTTTGTGGACAGTCTTTGGACAGTCCTCTCAATTATTTCAAAACATTAAATTCAGTCCATTTTATTGCCAAAGACTTGAATTATTTCTTTGTATATAAAAAATAATTTTAAACAAAATTCTTATAAATTATTTTGAAAAATGAGCGCAAAAAAAACCTGAGATGTGTTTAAAATTTGAGAATAAAAATAATAAAAAGATATAATTTTTTGGTATTTTGTTTCTAAAAAAGAAATTGTTTGCAAATGTATATTGAGATGAATGATAGTTGATGGATGATTTTAATATTGAAATATCTGTTCATATCGTTTACAAAGTGGATGACAAGTCCTGACTTTTTGCCATTTATTTTCTAATGTTTACATTTATTTCCTTATTTTCATTTGTAAGTCAAAGAGTGAATAAAAACGAAATAACTTTTGATATTTCAAACGATGAATGCTTTTCATTTGTGAGTAGAGTCTTAACAGTTGACTCTTTGTAGTCTTGGCTCACATTTAAGTCAAAAGGAATTTTACGTTTGAATAGACATAAAGTTTCTCAAGAAAGGGATTAATTCAATATTTGTTTGAAAGGATAGGCCTCTCTTTAATGGCAATGATTGCGTGAATTAAGCACTAAATTCAAGTGATGTTTAGATTGAAGAATGAAATTATCTGAAAGAATGTTATAAATTAATGAATCACTAAATTATAATTAGAGCACATTATTTAGGAGAACAGTTGAAAAATGTTGATAGATGAAATAATCGTTAGCTTAGAAACTTATCTCGAATTATCTTTCAATTATTTAATTTGTAATCTTTGAGATTAATGTTTGAAATACAACAAAATGACAACTAATGAACGGATCGCTAATTAATTACGATTTAAAGCAACGATTTCAGTGAAACAATATTTTATATGAAATTTCATCCAAAAATTATTTTTCATTTATCTTTCGTTAAATTCTTTCTGTTCAACAATTTTGGACAAAAATTAATAAATAAGTGTCAAACTGAAATAAATTACTAACAGATGTTTTATTTAATCCATTTATAATTGAAATTTTCCATAACTTTTTGGATCTCAAAATATGAATACAAATATGTTTTGATATTTTGATAATTCAATAACGAACTCAATATTTATATTATATACAGATTTAACATTACTTCAAATCATAAGAAGAGAATCGAATTGAATGTCAATTCGTTTTCAATTCAAGTGAGAAATATTGATCGATCGAAATGTGAAAGGTCACATTTGAATGCTTTTGGAGAATGTGCTTGATCACACAAACAATGAAAATGAATTGCTATGGAAATGAATTTTAATTTGTTTAATAAGAGAGAGAAAAGTAGGAGTTATTCGATAAATAAAAACAATAATTGATTGCGAGTTGAATAAGAATTGAGGCATTCATTACTGGGTTTAGCATTGAATTAGTCTTCCTTAGAGTACAATAATATCGGCGACACTATTGTAGTGCTCGGGTATAGCTATCGTGCGAGAGATAAAACATTCAACTTTTATTAGCATAAAACCAATTACTAGCTGTAAATCTAGTGAACCTCAATAATAGAGAGTACTGTTAGCCGTATTTGGATATATATATTCTATGGGTTATACTCACAATTTCAATGATATCACGCAATCTCTGCCTCTCTATGTGTTCAGCACTACTCTAATGCTATTTTTCGTACCAATAGTTACTATGTAACCGATCGCTTCGATTTTCAAATAAAACTTAACCACCAGCTCTCTAATTGAAAACTCTCTCTCTCTCTCTCTCTCTCTCTCTCTCTCTCTCTCTCTCTCTCTCTCTCTCTCTCCGTTGAAAAATTTATAAAACAAAGTGAGTAGAGATTTAAAAATGCTATATAACTGTATATAACTCTATAGTTTCATTGTTTTTGTATTCAAAAGAGTGATTTAAAAATTATCTTGGCGATTATATGTTTTATGGTTTTAGATTTAGTGCTAAATAAAACAAAAGACGAGATTCGCAATACATTTGTTTGATAGCCATTAAACTCGTGATTGAGTACAGCATTGAAATGAAAAGTATTTTGTTTTCTCTTAAAACGCAGCAAAGCTTTAACTGAGAACTCATATATATTTTTTTGTTTTCACGCCATTCCACTCTTACCTCATATTTTCAATTCAGGATTACTAGTGAGCGCTTCACTGGAGTTCGCGGAGAATGGAATGATTTGGTTCTTCTCTTTTGCATTCTTCCAAATGATTGTATTCTAAGACATCAATCGCTCGGATTTCACTCATAATATCGAGTTTACGTTTGTTATGCATTTGTTATGCATTTCTTATGCGTAACCAAATGTTTTTTGGGAAAACCATTTCTGATGCGACGAATGCGGGTTTATGTGACTATAAAAAAAAGAGAAGAAATAGTTAGTCTACAAAACCAATCGAATCAAAGTGACGTTCAGTAATAACTTAGAAAATGAACAAAAAAATAACTTCAAACTCAAAGTGGAGTTAAAATTCTAGAATATATTCAAGTCTTTGTATTTTCATTCGGCAAACCCTCGAAAGGCTGCTTCACTGCAGTATTGATGTTATTGCGGTGAAGCCAAACCTTTTTGTTTTGTGAACAGTTTTTTTTTGTGCCAAAAGATAAAAATTAAAAAAAAGTATTACAAAATGAAGACAAAAGTAAAGCGAAGTATTAACTTAAGAGCAAAACCGAATTGAATGCAATTTCGATGTCAGAAATTGGTTAACACGAAACATGTCGTGATATATTTGATGCACATATTATTGAGACCAACATATCGTATAAGTAATGCATATTTGAAGATTGGAGAGCGCTCTGAACATTGGGACTCAATACCAAAGAATGTCTCGAATGGCAGACCTTTCCAATAATAAGAACAATGAAACCGCATTACATTATATTTCTTCCATTTAGACTCTTTTATTACATTATAACAAATCTTCAGAGAATTCTCTCTCTCTCTCTCTCTCTCTCTCTCTCTCTCTCTGGTATTGTATTTGTGTGTTGGCCACATTTTGAGTCCTTCCTGCTGTTCCTATCTTTGTCTATTTGACTCTAATTCGATCTCCTTTGCTGTCAAGACTATAGTCAGGACCCAAATAATAATTCCTGCTTTTGTTTGATGTCATCCAAAGCCAAAAACTTATATATTGTGCAGACATCGAGACATCCATTTTCTACATATAGTATGCATTCATATATTGAAATTGTATTCAACGCAAGACTTAAATTAAAGTGAATATCGTATCTATTCTGTAGTGAATTGACTGACAGACAACAACACGATTGTGAGAACAGATCGGCAAATCTCTCAACGTATATTTGAATGAACCTGGTCTCAAATTGATCACAACTGTGTTCACACACGTCTAATACTAAATGAAATTGAAGTACAGAATATTTCTGAGAAAGTATTGCTTCGAAATAACAAAAATTTCATATAATGTCAAACATAGGAACGAATCAATCGCTTTACTAAACAAAAAACAAATTTCTTCTCAGAAAATAAAATTGAAAATAAAACTGAAATCGCAATACTTTTTCTTCATGTTATGAATTTCAAACACTTTTGTTAAATATTTCAAAATCTTATGTTATAAACAAACCTTTTTTTCCCAAAAGTTTTGATAAAAAGAAATTTAGCGCAGAGTTTGCCAATAAGTTATTTATTATTTTGAGGCCATCCAGAGCTCAGCCAAAAGTGAATCGTGTGCTCATCACTAGAGAAGAAGAGAAAGAAAATGTAAAATATAAAATAAATTATGGTTCAACACATTGATTAGTCGAGTGAACGGAACGGGCGATAAAACATTCAAATTGACAAAACACTGGCAAACACTCTGGTTGTTACCGCAGGGGAACGAACTCGCGATTAATGCAGTAGTTCTGTGCAAAAGTTAACATAACATAAACTATAAATAGTTTTGCATTTTCTCCTTTCGTTAGAAATGAATGGTTTTTATTTTGAAATCCATTTTTGAGAAGACTTTCTCTGAAAAACACTACAAATAATACATTGAACGGACACCTCTGGGATCGACTCTTTTGTTTTTTCAAAACAAAATATATAAAGCGTTCAAATCTGATCACTGAATGTAACAAATAAGTGAAAATTATAGCCAGTGATAGCCGACACACTTTTCACTCGGAATAAATTCAGATTTAATCGGCAGACAATCTATCCTATGGTTTAAAGTCACATATTTTAGTGTTTATACAATGAGTGAGGGATGGATGCACTCTAAGGATAGAGAGAGAAAGTAAGGGAGAAATAGAGAGACAGAGACAGTGAGAGAGAAATTTGAATTGGGTTTAAGAAAACACATCCAAAACGACTACACATTAGACGGTTTGCACTTATGAGTGCTGTTGAGAGTCATTTCCTTAAAATACATGTATTCGCAAATATGTGCCAAAATAAATGAAATCCAGTTTTATCCTCTTAACAACACAGAGGTTGCCAAAAATGTTAATGATGGGGCTCACACTGGGCTCAGGTATGCTCAACACATGTCTCATTAGTTATTGCCACACAATTTTTTAACATAAATGTCTTTATCGCTAAATAAACTACAATTCAATCCTTTAAACAATTCAAATGTTTTACTTTTCTTTGAGATTTTATTCTTATTTTTCTTGACTTAAAAATCTTAATTATTTTGTCACTCAAAACGAATACATTTGATATGAAATTTTTGCACATTTGAGTCGTCGAATCCATTTATCTCACTCTTATTTTCGCGATTCTTCATCTTTTTCTGCAAGTCTTCCAAATAAACCAAAACAAAAAATGCACAAAAAATATCAGAAAAATGTTTAAACTAATGACTTCTTATTCGCCAAAAAAATTAATTGACTGAAAGTTCAGAAATAAGAGAA
>JAQGCQ010000729.1:0-12065 GCA_034699945.1 Chamobates pusillus
ATTTTTGTCTAGCGGATTAAAAGATGCACTATTTTATCAAATGGTGGCCATTTTCCAGACAAAAATAATCCTATTGGCGTCTATTAATCCGCGGACTCTAATCATAGACTCTGTAATACTAATACATTCCTTCATTCTTTGATTAATTGATTTATTGAATATAAATCAGCGTTTATTACAAACAAAAGCATTGCAAACAAAACACCCAAACCTTTCTCATCAGTTCGACGATCAATTGAATAAACTTGGTCACATTGTTTTTTTCTATGACATTAACTTTTCAAGATTATAGATTTTCATCAAGATTAAACATGAGGGTAAATTTGAATTAATTAATTCAAATTAGTTTCGCTGATAATAATCTGACGAAATTAGTCGGTATTCAAACAAAGGATCAAATTTGAATGCAAATAAATGTAGAGATGGTCTAATCTCTCTAAATTAGGACCATTTATATCGTAAAGCACTTGAATGTAAGCTCGGGTTCATTAAAAGTCTGGAAGCAATAAAAGGTGACTTCTTTTTAATCAGTTTAAGTACTGTTTTTCACTTTTGTTTTATTGAAATCTATTGAAAACAATAAGATTAATGGAATTCATCGCAATTCTCACAAATTCTGTTTTCAGTTTAATTTTCAAATTGTTTTCTTCTAAACTTATTAAAAATTTAAAATTATTTAATTTTTATATAATTAAAGAATTTTTTTATTATATTTCAAAACATATTTTCTGTTTTACAAAGAATTACACGAATCGTGAACTGAATGTTGAAGTTTGAGATGTGATGTAGTCTTCAATTATTATATTTGTGTTGGAAAGCATTTTAAACTCTTTTGACGTATAGTTTAACAGATATAATACACAATCCGTAGAATGCGTTCTAACGATAAAAAGATTTGATGTGAAAAACATTTTGTTAATGAAATTTTCAGCTCATTTAATATTTTTGATGGATTGTGAAAATTACGATATTTTCAATGATTGAACGATATTTTTATTTAATTATAATAATTTTGAAGAAAATTGTGCTCAATATTTGTTAAAAAATGAATCCAATGGAAAGCGAATTTTCAGCAACTAAATAATGATAAATTGTCCTAGATAAAAGGTTCTTTCACAACTTGCCATTGATTCCTAAGTGAAGAACATTTTTATGTTAACAAAAGGATTAAAGAAAATTGAATAAAAAACTTCAGATTTTGAAAATTACTCTTTCGATTAAATATTCAAATTGTATGTAAAAAAGCAAACTTTTGACAAAATAGGAGTTCAATCATTCAATTTTTAAAATGATTATAAAAAGTGTACCGAATTGTCTGACAAAATTGTCCATGAACACATTTGAACTATGACTCAATCAGCTCTATTGTCCTCGTATTTGGTAACCACTCATTTCATGATATTCTGTGTTTATATGTTTGACGACTCATTTTTAGTGTTAAAGACAATACAATACGATATGAAAGAAGATATTATTATAGTATTGATTCCATGAAATAACTGAACAAAAGACAAATTAAAGAGCAAAAGGAGGTCTTCTGTCATCAGTACTTCATTAGCGATGTTTGCAGTTCTAATTCTGTTCTAATCTGTGAACTTCAGCTAAATATATGACATATAATTGGTTTGAGTCACAAATTCTTAAATTGAGAAAAACTGATTCATAACATTTTGTGAGAGTTTTTGTCTGAGTTTTAGACATTTGTGTCATTTTCATAATATTTTTTTTTTATTTTTGGTTGAATTGACAGTCAATAAAACGTTAATTGTATCAATCAACTTTTATTTTACTCGAAAATTGTCGTTCACTACCATTGCCTTCAATTGAATAACAGATGTAAAAGAACAGAATGAAAACTCTTGATTTGAGTAATAATGGTACCACTCCTTTTTATTTGGGATACGGTAAATGCGTTATATTCTGAATATGACAGCAATGCTGTGCACTCTTTCTATACTTCGATTGAATTTATTCCTTAAACTTATTTGAAGAGCTATTTATCATTCTATAGATCTGTGGAAATGAAAATTTTTATGAATGATATGAATGAGTATTTTATAACTCAATTCAATTAGACCTCAATATTGAATAAACAAAATATTATTAAATTTAAAGAATTGCAGATAAATAATAGTTGTCATCAATTATTTATTTTCTATGTTTGAAAATATGTGTCAGTAATTCTCGTTCAATGTCTCACTGAATGCAAGGATAATAAAAATTGATTTTAATTTTGTCAAAACAAATGTTTTCCTATTTTTTTTTATGGCACGAGAAGTGCTTAACTCTCATTGATTTTGTGATTCGTAGATATGTCTTAAAATATGATATTAGAGAAGACATACAGATCTCACTAATAATTTTGAAATCCAAATGATTCGTTTGGATTGTTATGTGAATGACATTAGGAATGCGTTCCTCTTTCATAAGAGTAGGTGGAAATGAGAGACGCATCAAATATTAAAGCACTTCTCCTATAATACTGAATATACTTAAGGCTTGAATCACATAAATATATTTTATTAAATTGGTTTTGGTTTTTATGTCTTCCTCTGAATATATATTCTTTGTTTTGCTTTCATTCAAATGAATATCAAAAGAGAGTTGTCTTCAAAAACATTATTAATTATTAAAATAATACATTTAAAAGTTTTCACAAATACTATACTCTTATTAGAATTTATAATAATTTTCAATAATTTAAAGTTCAAATCACTCGTAAATCTTGAATTTTCAGGAATCACCTTGACTCATTCAAGAGTAATTTAACAAAGATTATAAAGTGAAAATATGATAGATCACAATGGCTTTCTTCAAGAATTGTATGGTATATTCGAAACAAATGCTTTGATATGACAATAATTTAAGTTTGAGGACCAACTCTTTTATTAAAACAAAAAACAATTTTCAAATGAATAACTAAAAATGCAATGCAATGTTACAAGATTAATTTGGAACATCAATTGCAAATCAAATATGAATTAATGCTTTAATATGAGGCCATTCTTTTTATTTGTGTATTCATTTCCAGACAATATTATTGGTGTTTTCCACTAAATTGAGGGAAAGTCCTGCGATACTCAACCTCTGAATATCTGCTTTATATTCAAACGGAACGTCGGAACCATTGACTGATACTTTGTTGGGCTTATTCTTCAAACCCAAGACTACAACCTTTTCCAAAATAACATTTCCCTCATAGTTGTGATGAATTACTTCAGTTATAAGCGTTCCCTAAAATCAAAATAATTTTTGTGTAAATATTTCAGAGATTAAAAAATAATATATTTTTACATTTTTCGCTTTGAATGAAATGAGAGAATATCTTTGAGTTTGGATGGGGTCGAGTGAGTCTCCGTCATCCCAATACAAATGACCAGAACCTGTGTTTGCATTGTCCAAAGCCACCAAAAGAGTGAATTTCTCCTTTCTCATTTGTGTAGTCGTTTGTTTGGGCGGCAAAACTGGAACTATATGTCCACCTCTGAGAGCTGTGTTGATTTTACCGATCGGTGCATCCAATTCTAGAAATTGTCCCTTGCTCTCTAATGGGGTGGAGTTCAAATCTAGACTATAATAGTACCATCGACCAGAAGGGAAGTATGCGTTCACTTTAGTTTGATTTGGTTTAATGACAGGAATAACCATAAGAGCCTTTCCCCACATGAACTGAGACTCGGATATCGATCCGTAAGTGTTATTATCGTTAGGAAATTCAAAGAAGACGGGCCGCACCACTGTATCGCCTCTGGCCTCAGCCAAATAGAACAGAGAATACAAATACGGCAAAAGAGAGTATCGAAGTGTGAGAGCATTCTTAGCGGCTGATACAACACCAGTGCCCAAAGCAACGGGATCTTGGTCAACTGTCTTTGTATTGTGATTGCTTACAAATTATTGTTATTTAGTTTTTATTGCATATAATTGAAGATAATATGAATTACCGCGAAAATGGGTAAAACGCTCCGATTTCGAGCCAACGACTGCACAGTTCCTGAAAGTGTGTATCGTTTTTAGCCAAACCCATGAATCCACAGATATCTCCTCCGACTAATGGTATGCCAAACATATTGAAGTTCATTATAGCTATGAATCACACAAATCAGTATTTAAATAAATTGCATAAAAACTAATTAAGTATAAATACAAGGAATGGTCCAGGCCATTTCAGCATATGTTGAATCAGTGTCTCCATCCCAATGACCGGCATATTTTCCAAGACCTGGAAAACTGGCTCTCGATATCACAAATGGACGCTTCTGACGAACTTCACGTAAAGCACTGTCGAGGAAAGTATTCATTTTAATAATTTGTTTACAAAAAAAGTGATATCAAAACAGCCATGCTACTTTATATTTATTTTGAATGAGTTAATAAAAAATTTAAAGAATTTAATTTAAAGAATTAATTATTTGAAAAATGTTGAGAGACTTACAAATTGGTTGCGATCGCCATATAAAAGGCGTACAAATTGTGGACATTATAATGAAGTCCTGCGTAGTGCTTAGCGGTCATACATAATGTCATTCCTTCTAAAGTTCTGTTTCCGGGACGATAGGGAGGGGTTTCTAATGAACTATTCTTAGGACAGGAATCTAAGGAACCGGTGACGAAGTCTGATATCTCGTTCATATCATTCCACGAACCATCGATTGGCACTATTTTATGGAAACTCTTGTATTGATTCGTCCAATAAAGAGTAGCCGACGGGTGTGAGAAGTCTGGCCAAACAGTTTTACCACTTTTATTCCAAACTCTACCGATTAATATCTTATTGGAAGCGTTTTTGATAAAAATGTCGAGTTTTATGCCGTCGTCATATGGAGGGTAAGTCCCTTTATATAAGTTTTCACATTATTATTATTATAACTATTTATTCCTTTTTATTGAAAATGTTTAATTGAAATAATTGTACCTGAAGGTTGGCCAGGGTCTATGCCAGGGTCAATAATAGGCACGTAATGCATACCAATATCGTGTAAATTACGAACAAAATCTCCAAAACCACCGAAAGTTTTGTTGTCGACTGTGAAGTCATTGAATTTAACCATATATTCCTTTGCATTCCACTGAACATCAAAAGGTATTCCAGCCTTAATGGTGCGCTCCGTTATCTTTTTCTGTTCCTCCAAAGTGTGAGGAGACGGACAGCATCTACATTGATGATATCCCAAACTCCAGAAAGGAGGCATCGCTGGCTTTCCTATTAAATTAATATATTCTCGAACGACATCATCGGGTTTGGGACCCAAAAAGACAAACACATCGAGAATTCCTCCGATGGGTCGCCAAGTGATGGCCGGTTCCGGTTGAAGGAGAACATCCATTGCATTACTATTTAATAAAAAGACTCCATTACTGAGACCTTCACTGTCTTCCACATTCAAATAAAAGGGATGACTGCCATATAGGTTAATATCGGGAGCAACCCTTCCGGGAACGTCGTGATTGAACAAAGTGTAAATCTGCCAGTTCGTATTTTTGAGCAAACCTTCTTTATGCTCTCCCAACCCATAGATTTTGTGTGAAGGAAGGGCTGTCTTTAATTGAATAAACTGATCGGCAAATATAAGTTTAGATAACTCTGTGCTGAATATAACTCTATTGTTTGACTTTCTTTTAATTATAAGTAAACCTAAAAAAGGAATAAAAAATAAATGATAAGAATGTGAATCAAAATAAAAGAAAGAAATGAAATACCATTTGTTTCGACACTTATATCGTAGAGAGGATTGAAAGCGACTGGAAATTCAGGTAAACTTATTTGAGGAATTGAGGGCTCAAATCTCGCATTGTTTTCATCGATAACTTTAATTCTGAGAGACTTATCGTTGAGAAAAGTGATAGAAATGGAAACATCTTTGATGTCGTGCGGAAATCCCGACGGTATTTGTCGCTCTAATGTCACGAATATATGAGAGAAATCGCTTTTCGTTTGTTTTATTTTATATCCGATATAATCGATTGGCACAAAACAATTGGGTATTTTCCGACCTGTTCTCCAAATGTAATCAAAAGTCCATTATTTGTTTGGTAGTCAACACAATAATTAACTGAACTCACCATTAGTTGAGTTGTGCTTTTCAGTAGAAAAACAGCACTTTCTTTGATTACATACATCTTTATCATTGGGCCGATCGGGTGAACAGTCTATCCTATTATTTAGCTTTACTTCTGAACATTTTTGAGAGGAACTCAACTCAACACAAATCAGAAGAATAAAAAGCGGAACACTTTTGACATACATTTTCCTCAATACTATTGACTCTCAAATTGAAAAGTTTTTATACTTTCATTTGTGCGGAAACCTTGAGTTCAAAAAATATTGAGATAAATAACAACTAATAATATGAAGAAAATGGTATCACTTTTAGTCTTAAAGTTGAGACAATTCAATGATATATCACTCAAAAGCACTTATGTTTTATCGTTAGTTCCTAACTTAAGATCAATTGTTCGGTGCCTTTTAGACACTTATCCAGTTCCATTTATTTCTAATTCAACATTTAATCATTTATTATCAAGCACAATCAAAAGACGCGTACAAAGCATAGAGGATTACAGAGAGAGAAAGTTTCCAATATTTTGTTGTCAGACAATAGAAAGTGATATTCATTTAATGGTATTGTTTTAGTGTAAGAATTGAATCCAAACACAACTAGATTTACAATTTTTGTCCACTTTTTTATTTAAAAGATTAATAGAAGACGTTTTACGTATATTTGGATTAAAAATCCATTCACCGCTTAACTGATTATTCAATGATTGGAAACATTCCTTTGTTGTCAATCAATAATTCATTTATCATTCAATGATATAATTCTTATAATAATTGACATCAAGTTTTCTATGGTTTTAATTTTTACCATAAAAACGTCGGTAAAGATATTATTTTTATCTAAGAAATGTTAATTTGTCACTTTCTAGATATTAAACAATTTATCATGTTAATTATAAACATTAATATTGTCTCTCTCTCTCTCTCTCTCTCTCTCTCTCTCTCTCTCTCTCTCTCTCTCTCTCCTAATGTTGTGCTATCAAAATGTTGAACCAATGATTAATTTGAAGCCAATTTCCTTTTACTGTATTTAGTGTCGGACCAAATGAGTAGCACTTAAGAAACGGTTCTTACGTTTATATTAAACGAGTTATCATTTATTTTTATTACTCAAACATAAAATAATTCAAATTCCTTATTGAGAATAATTTGTGATTTCATCCATCAATTAAAATTTAACGCCTTGATGATTTTGCAAATTACTCTAGATTTGAATTTAAGCAAGTAAATCTTTAAAATAACTAAAAAATGAGTTGGACTTAACATCTTATAATTAACACTTAATTTATTTATTGAATAGATTTGAAAACTTTTAATAATTGATGTGATATTTATGAATATCTTTAGAATAGAATACAATAAATAATAAAATAATTGATAAAAATGAGACCAAAATAACCGAAAACTTATTGTCGTTTTTGTTGAATACATGTTTTGTCTGATAATTATTTTGTATCAAAGTTTACATAATCTATAAATTAATTAATGAAAAGTCGATTTAAATGATTAAATGTTAAACAGGAGTGAGAACTGACACCAAATTTGAATTTTATGTTAACTTTTGGTCGATAACCGATTTCGGTATTATTTGATCGATTGTTTTCTCGATTATTTCCAAATCAAAGGAATCATTCATTGTTTTAATGGATTCCAATTGTTTTTCTATTGAAACCAATTGAATGAACCAAATATGTTGTGAGCCGTGAGTTATCCAAAGCTTGAAATAAACAAAACCAAAATTAAGGCAAATGAAAGGTATTAATGTCTGACCACTATTTACCCGATCCTTAAGTTGTTTAAATGTTTGATAGAGTTGTGAATAAATGTCATCTTTGAATAGTTCCGAATTGAAAAGATTCCATTCATTTCTGAGTTTCCAGAGAAGAAGTCCTGTAGTGAAGGGATGGTTGCCATGAATTTTGTTCATATAATCGAGTGCTTCTTCAATAGGCGTAGACATTGCGGTGCAATAGTCGAGTAGTGGCCAATTGCCGTACTTTAAGTTAGCGGTCGTCACATTCTTATGATAATTGAGAGGAAACTGATCACCACTTGAACAGAGTTTGCACTCACACTCAATACTACGAATAAGTAAAGATTCGCTCAATTCTGGTGTCGAATATGCAGTCATTTCGATCTGAAAGTCATATTTCAAATGAGAGAAATCAGTGACGCCTTCAGACAATACACGTAAAGTGAGTGCATTCGACTCTTGAAAAAGTGGACCACAGTTTGGAACACATGAATGACTTATGAAACACATCTCCACATAAATTGCTTTTCCGATCTCATTGAGGAAAGACATATCACATACATATAAAGTGTAACGAATAACCTGTTGGACAGTCATCTCATTATTTGAATGACAAAACGAATGATCAGATTATGACTTACAATACGAAAGGCCTTCATAAGAATGTGATCAGGAATTGAACCCAATCTATATTTAATGAAATCCGAGTTAAGAATATTATTGACGGCCAAAAGCCAGGCCCCGAAGTTATACGAGAAGTCGTCCACCAAATCGGGTTCATTACTATTGTCTTCTTCGGTGCTGTCGTCCCAAACCATATGCATTCGCTTTGAATTGGGAACAACGATATCGTCATAACTGACAGACAACCCGTTCCCTAACGGATACTCAATGGTCGCCAAATTAGGGTCTGATTTGAGTTTGAATAATATCCTTAACAAAAGTAAAGTGTGAGTCACGAACTCATCCGAGTCTTTGAATTTAGACCAATCAGACTCTTCTGTGACCTTCGGGTCAGAACACTCTTTTGATATCAAATCGATTAAATCAAAATTGGGATCACATTCGAAGTGATGAGTCATTAAATCACTTTTTCGACAAAACTCATTGCAATACCAACTCTTATGACAATCATTGCATTCAACTCTTTCTCTCAAACTATTGGATGAAAATTAAATCAATTAATAAAAAGCGATTCAAAATTAATAAAACCTTTTGAAACAGAAATCACATCTCAATATCTTCTGATTGGTTTTAAGAACACAAACAAATGGCTTGTATTCGGCCAAACATTTTGCCACTTCTAATGAACACATCTTTTAATGAAAACGATTTTAATTGGAAATTATTGAAAGAATGTCACAAAAAATGATTTTAATATCAGTTTAATATTCGTTGTGTTTTAAGCGCTAAATAATAAATCAAAATCCAAAGCACGCAATAGTGTGACACGTGATCACTCACTCACACCACAAACAATACGTCTTTCGTTGCAATTATTTCCAATGAGTTTATGTGCAAAAGGGAACAAAACATTCAATAATACAAACGTATTGTTTGAATGGAATGTGATCTCAAAGCTTGTGTTTGAGATTTGTTATGATTTTAGAAATAAAAAATGAGTTTTTGTGTCATTTTGTGTGACTTTTTAATTAATTGAACTCTTATTTGAAATTATGTCGGAATTAATTAAATTAACTAAATTTGAGTTAATTTCTAGAATTCAATCAATTAATAGAGAAAACAATAAACTGAAAACTTTGTTAATAAGACATCAGTTGTTAACTAATTTCTATCAAAAATTGTTTGAAAATTGCGTTCAATTTAAAGATTTGGAGTTAAATAAAAATCGTAAACAAATTAAAAACGATTTGAAATCAAAACAAATAAAACTTTTGACTCAAATCCAAACTATCAAAGAATGTGATAAAAGTGTTTCAATTGGTTTAACTAAACTTCAATCTCAGGACAAATCTATCGCTCATCTCTTTATCGGTAATTATTTTGTCTCTAATTTAATACAAAATTTTGACAATTTATTTGTTGTTCAGAAAAGTCAACACAATATGAATTTGAGACAAATTCAGATGAAATTGAAAATCAAATCGAAACCAAACAAAATGAGGTTTTGGTTGAATCCGAAGAAAATATGTGTCAATCGATCAATGATTGTAATGACATTAATGTGAAGACTGAGACTCTCATCGATAATACTCTCAATAATGATATGATTGAAGACAAGACCGAAGAGAAACTAATTCCTAACGAATCTCAAAACGACTCACAACTGAAGACTATTTCTATTGATTTGAATACCGAAACCAACTCTTCTGATAATCTAATCAATTGTGTGGACAAAAATGAGGACAAATTAGTTTCAAATAAAATCCATAAACTTTTTATTTGTGATTATTGTCACAAACGATACAAACATAAGAAGAGTTTTAATAATCATATGAAACAAATTCATAGATATATCACAACTGAAGTCAAAACTGAAAATCATTTAAAACCCAAAATCGAATCAAATGATAAGGATTTGAAAGAAACTAAAACTTCGCCGAAAAGTAATCTAATTGTTTGTCAGTTTCCCGAATGTAAACTCAAATTCAAAAATCGGACACTTTTTCTGAGACATAATTCGATACACAATGAAAGCAGAAAAATATGCTCTGAATGTGGACTCAAATTTGATGACTCAAACAGATTGAGGGAACATATGATTTGGCACTCAAACCAATCAAACCATTCCAATGACACACAATTGACTTCAAATCAAAGGGATTCTCCCAATTGTCTCAATAATGGCATTCAAATCAACGATAAGTGCGAATCGATTTCAAATGACATCAGTTGTGATAATACTATAGATTTAAAGCATAATTCAAATGAACGAAAGCTTTGCTGTGATTTTGCGAACTGTGAGTACAAAACGTCCAATTCTTACAGTTTGGAAGTCCATCAAAAGAGAGCCCACGAAAAGGTTTATACAATGCTTTGATTTGTTCACTACTTTATGACAACCGATACTCATCTTATGGTTGATTTGCACTCAATTCTCATTTAAGAGTTATTATACTATACCTGCGCTCAATTGGGTTCCATTTCGACATCAAACCAATAAATTCCACTCATTTTATAGTTATTTAACTCAATTAATAATAATGTGTTCATAAGAGTCACCACTAATTGCTTCACACATTTAATCGTTTTGTTTATATTTATGACAACATTTCATACAAAACCTCATATTATTCTGATTGTAAAAGTAGTGCCACTAATGGAGAGCACATCATACCTTTGATCAAGGTAAACAACAAATTTGAGCCACTCAAACATTGTAAAATTAGCTTGTTATTCTTTTGTATATATCGAGAATTGAACTCAATTTTTAATATAATTCCTATATATAGACCACAACTCATATATTACTCAAAATTTAAAAACAGATTTTAATTTCTATTATTATTTATCTTTTATTTTGATTATTTATTGCATCAAAATTTACTTTTAGTTATGTTTTTCTTCAATATTTTGAACTTTTTTAAACTTTAAATTAGACTGAAATTAGTTAAATTGAAAAATTATCAAAATTGAGCTCAATTATTGTCGTATATAAGCGTATACCGTATTTAAGCGCAGATAAGCCACGAATTATACACGTTTTAAAGTGGAATTTACAAGAATGAACCAGTGCCGATTAAACATTGCCATTTTCAGTACAGGTTTATATTGGGTACAATGGTTTTGAGTCCAAATATCTGTTGTGCGGCTTATCTGCGCTTAAATAGGGTATCGGTTTAGGGATTGATTCGAAACTTGATATTCAGTCATATATTTATAAACTATAGTTTAAATAAAATATTTTATTATTTTTTGGTTTAAAAAATGATTGAATTCACAAATACTTTGAAAAATAGAATATAAAACATTGAAAGTCGTATAAAAAAAGTAATAAACGTTTCCAACAATTCAATTGAATGAAACATTTGAAACAAACAAAATATACCTTCAATTAATTGTGGCATTAAATATATACCTTTGAATTTGAGTTAACAGTGAACCACCAAGTACATTTTCGTGGTGCGCATTAACATTAAAATGTTTTGTCTTTAAGTCAACAAATGTACAAAAAATGACAAAACTTAAGAGGAATATATTGTTTAAAACTCTGGTTGTATTCATGTGTTATATTTGTGTTCATTTTTTACAAATGTATTGTTCGTCACATTATTTGATTAATTGATTGCAAAA
>JAQGCQ010000730.1:0-12059 GCA_034699945.1 Chamobates pusillus
ACATTGAATGAACTTTTTGTGAACAAAATTAAACCCATTCCACAATATAAACCCTGAAACTAAAGTGGAGTCTATCCTACAAACCTTTCATATAAAAACATTTTTTAATCAAATATTTTGGAGACAACCCTCTCTTCAATGGTATACATAATAAAATACTCACTTTTGATAAACAAAATCTTCTCCATAAACAGTAAGAGTCGTGAATCACAACTAAATACTGTCGGACACCACTTATTATATGATTATTGAACTGACCTAGGTGAGCTATAGATCTATTGGCCAAACATGAGTTTTAATAGAGTTCAGACTGTAATCCATTTAATTATTATGATTTTGATTACTGTTTTAATAACAATTATTTTAATGGGATATACTATGACAAAAGATTCATTTATAAAACCTTTCCTTTTGCTTATACTCGTAATCAAAGAAAGGCTGTCCAATAAACGAAAGTTTTGGTCAGAATATGTGTTAATAAATCGATGGACAAAACGATTAAATCAAATGAAAAACAAAACTCATTCAAAAAGTCTAAAATAAAATTAACAATAATTTTGAGAAATTTTCTCTTAATTAGAGTTTAAATAATTAAAAGATTTATAACAGAATTGAAATAAAAATTCAAATCATTTCATTCCATACAATATATTAAAAGTTTTAAAACTAAAACTCATTAATAAACAAACAAAAATGATTTCAAATTCAGTTTTGATTACAATTGTAACAAACATTTATATCGATTATTAATGAGTTCAAATTGATAAATAAAATTATAAATAATTGAACTTATCAAAATCAAATATCCAAGACAACTCTTAATAGGAGTTCAATGATATGTAATTTTGATTTACATTTAGAACTCATTATTATTATATTTTACTCATATAATCAATTCAATCTTTCAAAAACCACTTCAATCAAGAAGGGCGACAAACAAGAAGTCTTCACAATAACGAACTTATGATTCTCAACTTCAAACTGGAGGTGTGCCGTAAATCAATCTTTTATGCGGAAGCTCTTGAATATAGTGCTCTCGATCTGAATATCAGATCTATTAATGATTTTAAAGGTTTTGTTTCTAAACTAAAATCTTATTCATTTAAACCATTTTATTCTTAAACTCTTTTTTATATTAATCTGTTTTTATTTTAATTTATTTTTGTTATTTGTTTTTTTGTCCTTGTTAAACGGCATGTCGTGATACCAGCTATAAGTTGTAGACATTGACCGTCAAATAAATTCAAATTCAAACCCGATATCAATGCTGGCCCATACGTCGGGTAAAATTGCCCATACGCCTTTTTATCTAGCACCATTAGATTTCAAATGATCTCCTGAAAATTATGGTATATAGCTTTTTTCACCAATCTTGCTCCAATGGTTATAATTCATAGTTTGTATTGATTTCAATGTTATTCATATTATATTTGATTTAATGTCAAACACTCTCACTGTTAGTCGAAATTCAAATTTTTATAAGGATTGACTATTAATGTGTGTCCAATCAGTTAGCGTTCAGTCCATTAATGGAACGCTTGTCGATCGACAATAAATTAATAGTATTTGTATTAAACGTGTATTTGATCCGAAGAGCGGGGGTTGGTCACCACCAGTGCATAGCACCAATTCCTGTCTCAGTATTTTTGAGAACAAAATTATAAATTGGAAGATCTTTGAATGAGTCAATGATTTGAGTTTTCCATTTAAATTCGAAATACCGAGAACTTATTCAATTTATATTAATAGTTTTGAAACTAAAACTCATTGATAAACAAATAAAAAAATAACTTCAAATTTAATTTTGACTACAATTATAACAAACATTCATTTCGATTACAATATTAATAACGTAAATCTCATTTTATTGACCTCTTCTTCAATATTGTCTCAATTTGTGCCAAAACTGTAATTTAAACACTAATTGAGATTTAAATTACTATTCAAATGACAATTAATTCAAATGGATTAAAGACACACACAATTCCTATTAACTTACTTTTGAACTGTAATTCAGATTATAATTCCGTTTTTGATCACTATTTTGAGCACAACATCATTAATTGGATTACAATCACCAAATAATTTGAACAAAATTGAACTCATATTACAACTCATATAATCCCTAAAATTAAAGTGAGGGCTATTCGACAAATTTTTATAAAATTTCAGAGGATTTTAATCTCATATTTTGAATACAATTTTATTTTTTTGTGATTTTAATTCTGAATTGAATTCTAATTTTGGAAAATTATCAAAAAAAAGTTTAATTAACGACAAACATTGATGTTGTTAATGTTCGGAATCCAAGTTTAACTAATCAAGCAATTTGTAACAAACTAAGTTTTAATTTTATGTTTAATTTACAGTTTATTGCAGAGTTGATCACGGGGGTTGGTTAGGTAAAAAACCTCCTTGTCTAGAAAATGACCTCTATGAAGGCGGTCATTTCACCCATTAGAGTTACATTATATAATAAAATTGAAAATTATTTAAAACCAATTAAACATTTTCCAAATAAAACTATCAATTAATTAACGAATCGATACAAACATTGATTTTAAGCCTAATTATTGTACTCTGTTTGAGACAAATATGATATGACTTTTGAACTGTTATTCGGACTATAATTCAGTTTTTGATTACTATTTTTAAGAACAATATCTAAATTGGAATACCCATCGACTTTTTACTCAATCTCTTATTTTCACAATAAATGAGATTTCAATTACTATTTTTTATGACAATTATTAAAATGGTTGCAGAGATTGAATTTTTTAAGTTGAAAATGGCCATACTCTTTTTTATTTAATATAGTTTGATTCTAAATTTTTCAATGAACAAAACACTACCAGGATCATTTAAAATAATCAGTTTCAGGGTAAATAGTTCCCTAATAAATAAGAATTTTAATAGAAATAAGAATAATAAGGAATCGATAAAAACAAGATCTGGCAGATTGCATTTTTTTTCGAAAAAAAGGGTGAAAAAATGAGCAAGTTATTTATTGTTTATTTTAAATTTCCATGAAAACTTGAACTTGTTCATTCATATTATTAGTGACTCTTTACACAAAAAATGACTGTATTTGCAATCCTAGGTTGCAATCTGCCAGGTCATGCCCATGGATCAATTTTTTTGAACAAAATTAAACAAACCCTGAAATATAACTCCTGAAACTAAAGTAGATTCTATCCGACAAACCATTTATAGAAAAACATATGATTTTTAACAAACATTTTGAAGACAACCCTCTTTTAATGCTATAATTAAGAAAATACCGAATTTCAAATAAACAAAACCCTTTCCATAACTGACAGTACAAACATAGACTAAATGAACGGGAGCAGGAGTGACTTATTTTTCTGGAATCCCGTTCTGCTCAATGATCTAGATCAATGGTGCTTCGATTGCAAAATATCTAATAGAATACCTTGTATAATTTGTCATTTACAGATACCTACATATCTGTATATATGAAAGTAATTGCAACTTGCAATATTCGCGCATGAATAATGCTTTTAAAATCTGGCAATCCTTGGCAATCGAAGCATCGATGATCTAGCTCATTCCATGCCCGGTCCTCCAGAGCACGGTTCACGTTTGACCACCTAGTTCTGACTAAAATTTTGATTAAAACCGAGGTAGACCAAATTTCCCGCAAAATTTCCAATTTCTAGGCATTTTTGATGTACTTTCAGAGCATGATTATGAGAGTGAATGAATGAACAAGTTCAAATTTTTCATTGAAATAAAATTCAACAATAAATTACTAGATAATTATTTACCCCATTTTTTGAAAAACGGGGAATTTGGGTACCGACGATTAAAACACTATATTCTAGATATCCCATTGAAATCTATTAATGAATTTCAATTAAATATAATGAATAATTGAATTTTTGTTACAGTTTTTGTGTAAATACAGTTTGATCTCTGAATGAGTCTTTGACTTTTTTGCGAAAAGTCCTCTTATTTAGAGGTGAAATAAATGTATTCAATAACTAATCCTTGGCTTAAAAATATTCAATAGAAATTATATTTATACACAAACTGTAAATAAGACCATTATTGAGATTTGATAATTATTCTTTATTGACAAAAACTTGAATGGAATATTAATACCGGAAATAATTAAATTGAAATTAGAATGATTTTAATTTTATTCTATTGATCTCTTTCTTAATATTGAATCAATTTGTAATTTAAACACTAATTGAGATTTTAATTACTATTCAAATGATAATTATTTCAAATGGTTTAATGAAAAGACCTCTTTCTTTTTCTTTTACAAAAAGGAGTTTTCAAAGAAATACTGTCCGATAAATACAGTTTTGGTCAGAATATGTGTCAACAAATCTGTGGACAAAACGATTAAATCAAATAAAAAACAAAATTCTGAGTTAAAATTAATTCTAATGAAATCTATAAATGAACCCAAAACTGAATACAGTCGGACACCACTTTTCACATCAATATTTACCTCATTTATAGATTTATTAACGAAATATGAGTTTTTTTAGTGTTCAGATTGTAATTCATTCAATAATTATGATTTTGATCACTATTTTAATGACAATTATATCAATGGGTTATATGTATAACTTATACACATGGGAAATAATTAATTTATATACCCTCTTCTTTTGCTTATGCTCGTAATCAAAGAAAGGCTGTCCGATAAACGAAGGCTTTGGTCAGAATATGTGTCAATAAATCTGTGAACAAAACTTTTAAATCAAATGAAAAACAAAATTCAATCAAAAGGTCTAAAATAAAAACTCTCAATAATTGTAAGAAATATTCTCTTAATTAGAATTTGATAATTAATAGATTTATAACAGAATTGAAATAAAAATTCAAATCATTTCATTCAAAAATATATATATAGAAAATATAATACAAATATAACAATTTTAATGTTTTAAAAGTTTTAAATCTAAAACTCATTGATTAACAAACAAAAAGAATTCAAATTCATTTTTGATTACAATTATAACAAACATTTATTTCGATTACAATACTATTAATTTTAATCTCATTTTATTTATCTCTAACTTAATATTGAATCAATTTGTACTCAAACTGTAATTTAAACACTAATTGAGATTTTAATTACTATTCTAATGACACATATTTCAAATGGGTTCGGCTTTCATTCCCCTCTTTTCCTTACAAATAGAAGTTTTCAAAGAAAGACTGTCCGATAAATACAATTTTTTTCAATATGTGTCAACAAATCTGTGGACAAAACGATTAAATCAAATAAAAAATACTTATTCTAAAAGTCAGACACGAAATCATTTATATTCCAATGAAAATCTATGAATGAATTTCAATGCAATTCATTGAATGAAATAATTTTTGTTACACTTTTTGTGTTAAAATAGTTTGATCTCTGAATGAGTCAATGATTTGAGTTTTCATTGAAATTCAATCTTTTTATAATTTAATTTTCCTATTTAGAGGTCAAACATTTATCTTCAAATAATTATCTCTTATTTGAAAATTTTATTCATATTATTGATTTAATTTCATGGAATCATATAAAACAATTTAAATTGAGCAAGCAACATGTAATAAACTAATATTTTTTGTGTGTTAATGTTGCATTTCATGAAAACTGACTTTTATTGAGAATTTCCTCTTAATTGAGGTTTTATTGTTTCAATAATTAAATATTTTTTACTTTGAATTAAATAAAAATTTTCACTTCATTAAAACAATCGAATAATTAACGAATCGATACAAACATTGAGTTTATTACTATTTCTTGAGCTCTGTTTGAGACAAATATGGGATGACTTTCGAACTGTAATACAGACTATAATTTAATTTTTGATTACAATTTTTCATTACAACCTTTTTAAATAGTCTAAAATTTCTCAGCGTTTTTTTTTCAAAATCAAACTCATTCCACGATTAATACAAAATATTAAACACAGAATTTCCAATTATTAGACATTTTTTGATGTTCTTTTAGAGCCTGATTATGAATGTGAATGAATGATCAAGATCAAATATTTCATCAAAATAAAATTCAACAATAGATGACTTGCTAATTAATAACTAATTACTAATAATTCACTCCATTTTTTGTAAAATGATAAATTTTGGCATGCTCGTTCAAGAGTTACTATGTTTTGTAAAATGAGCTCAATTTTGTTCAAAACAGTCTCTTTTCATCATCCAATTTATAATATTGTGCTCGAAATAGTAATCGAAAAGTGAATTATTGTCTGAATTACAGGTCAAAAGGCATCCCATATTTCTTTTTTTAGACAATTATTGGGTTTAATTTAATAAAAATCTTCAATATTACCAAGGCATTTGAACGTTTAGAATGTTCATATATGTTTGGAAATTATGACTTTCGACCTGTAATTTAGACTATAATTCAGTTTTTGACTACTATTTTTGAGGACAACTTTATAAGTTGGAACATCTTTTAATTTAAATGATTTGAGTTTTCATTTTAAATTCAAAATACGAAAAACATTAAACATTTTTCAAATAAAACTCTCAAATAATTAACGAATCGATACAAACATTGATTTTAAGTCTGATTCTTGAGCTCAGTTTGAGACAAATATGAAATGACTTTTGAACTGTTATTCAGAATAAAATTCAGTTTTTAATTACTATTTTTAAGCAAAACTAATCGATTGGATTCAGCAAGTTGGAAGATTTTTAACAATATTTAACCCATAACTGTTATTCAGACTATAAGTTCAGTTTTGATTACTATATTTAATCCAAAACCCTCTTAATTGGAATCATCTCACCCCGAGCGTTAACCAATATATTTTTCTAGAACTTTTTTAAATAAACCGTTAATCGAATATATGGGTTGTTATTTTTATTAGCAAGCTCAATAATTACATACATACATAGAATTTCAATAGACCTTCAATTCTGTTTCATAATAGTGTTGACTGAATTGGAGTAACAGTTTATTTGTGCAAAATACCTAGAACAGAACATTTGATGATGCTCGATCTAAAACATTTCATTGAAAAACAGAAGATTTTAAACACACATTTTGAAGACAACCGTCTCTTCAATGGTATAAAAAAGAAAATACCAGATTTTTAATAAACAAAACCCTTTCCATAACTAATACGAACCGTGAATCCCAACGAAAAGGCTGTTCGATACCACTGTTTACCTGAATAATGAGCTGTTCTATAGATCTGTTGGCAAAACATGAGTCACATCAGTGTTGAGACTGTAATTAACTCAATAATTATTATTTGGATTATTGTTTTTGATGGCACTCTTAAATAATTGCTCACGAGAAAATTTTTTTGAAAATTTAGACCCTTTCCCCCACTTACACGAGTTCTTAAGAAAGGACTGTCCGATAAATATAGCTTTGATCATAATTTGTTTCAACTTTCAAATCAAATCGTGAATAACTGAATAAAAACTATTTTCAATGAAAATCTATGAATGAATTTCAATGCGATTCAATGAATGAATGGATTTTTGTTAAATTATACTTTATCTGATCATTGTTTAATAGATTCAGCTTGGCCATCATATCTTGAAATAACATTAAAACATTCAAAGATGATATAAATCAAATTTCAAATGAATGAAAAATTAAATAAAGTCATTTGAATGCAAAAATTTCCTCAATTTATTGAAACGTTTAAAGACTTTAATAATTTCAAAATAAGATATTATTTACTGAAATATCAGAATAGACTTAAATTGATAGAAATTATTCCAAGATTACTTGAAATCATCCCAGGTGAGAGATCTACCGCCATTTTTGCGATAGCTGCTCTGAATTTTCTGGACATTCTCCTGGAAGCTATACCCGGCCATCATTCCTTCGAATTCTTTGAGTTTGTCCAAGTTAACCATTAAGATCTTGATCTCTGGTACACCACTGAAATGAGCCTTGAAATCTTTCCACGCCTGTTTTATCCGTGGCCTCAACCGTTCCCACACAACTCCAAATAATCAATTTGGGGCCAAATTCATAACTATCTCTAGTATTCAGTGATATTAGAGTAGATTGAGTATTACCTGGTTGAGGCCATCTCGGTAGCTTTTTCCGATACTCTTCGTGAATATAATAGGCCAGAGTTCTACGCGCCTGTGCCAATTCCTCAACCATACCATGACCATTTGTCTGGTGTAATAATGTTATGTAATTTTCGATGACGTCCATGAATTCGAGCCAAGCCTTGTCGTTGTCGTCACCTTTATGGCCTATATCAAACTCCGTGGTCACTCTTAGGCCAGAGATAATTCCATTCGCCTTCAAAGCGACCAGGGTTGCTCTTCGGTCGTGATTCAACTGTTGGACTACATTTGAAAAATTTCTGAGTTGATCAAGAATATTTTGGGACTGGGCCACACTTATTGCCAACTCGTCACCAAAAGTCCCAATTCGGGGCTGACTATTGAAGAGGAATTATATTTAAAATAGAGTTTAAGAAAAATTATTTTACCTTACAACAATACCCATAACTCAGATATAGTTCTTCTATACTATGGAATAACAATGAAATGTTGAAATGAGATGAGATTGGCTTTTATAGACTTTGCTAGAATCCGATTAGCCTGATCCATTTTTCACATTTCCACTCTATATGGAGTGGAAATGTTTGATGACATTTGATATTTGAAACTATCAAGCTATTTTAGTTGACATTTCATCTGATGTTTAGAAAAAAATATAAAAAAATAATTGAATGTACAGTCAACGCTAAATTGTGTTTTTCACCTTCGCTTAATAATCATTCAATCGATCTTGATCAATTAATCAATCAATAATAAATAAATTTATTTTGACTAAATTTTAAAATAATGATAAACTGATTATTCAACCAAGTTGAAAAACACAATTTAGTATTTGACTGTACATCCGTTTTATGTTTTTAATGATCAGGAATTTCAATAAAATACATCTCAGAGATTATTTTTTTAAGAATCAATTATTAAATATTTCAAAATCATATTCTTTGTAATTATTTATATTTAATTAATTTATTAACATTTTATTTAATAATTAGTTTTGCTGTGATTTTATCTTAAACTAAAATATTTGATGAGAAAAATTGATATTAATCATATGAAATGATTGCAAATTGGTAATGTTTTTAGATAAATGAATGTAGCTTATAATAACATTTAGAAGAATAAGCAGGATATTGTTACCGATTGGATTGCCTTGGATCTATGAAATGAAATATTTTACAAACAATTTCCTTTTTAATTTGAAACTCAACATTTATTTAACAATACAATCATTATATGTGTCCACATTATAATACAAACATAACTCATGAATCATGATATATAATACACATATTATTATTATTCAAAACGATAGTCTTATACGTTTTTATTGAAATATAAAAATATTTATTTTGTATTTTCATAATAATCTTGCACAATTAAGCAAATTAAGAACGTTTGAAACTGGTTCTCTATTAAATTTTTATTCAGTTTCCATAAAACTATCGATTAATCTATGAATCGATTCAAACAAAAATTTTATGACTACTTCTTGAGCTCTGTTTGAGACAAATATGGGATGACTTTTGAACTGTAATTCAGATTATAATTTAATTTTTGATTACGATTTTCAGTACAACCCTTTTAATTGGACAAATTGAGAATAACAACTTACGAAATTTTTTCTACAAAATCAAAACCATTCAACGAATAATACAAAACATTAAACTTTTAATTATTATGCATTTTTTGATGTGATTTCAGAGCATGAGTATGAATGTGAATGAATAAGCAAGATCAAATTTTTCATCAAAATAAAATTCAACAATAGATGACTTGCTTATTAATAACTAATTACTAATTATTCACCCATTTTTTGAAAAATGATAAATGTTGGCATGCTCGTTCAAGAGTTAATATGTGTTGTGAAATGAGTTCTATTTTGTTCAAAAAAACTTTGGTCTTTTCAGAATCCAATTTATAATAATGTGCTCAAAATAGTGATCAAAATGTAGATTATTGTCTGAATTACAGGTCGAAAGGCATCACATATTTCTCTTATTAGACAATTATTGAGTATAAACCATCGTTGCTCAGATTGCGAATAGGATTGCAAATAAAAGAGTCATTTTTTGTTAACAACATGAGCAAGAGTAACTGAAACTATGAATTAGCAAGTTGAAGTTTTCATAGAAATTCAAAATCAACAATAAATTACTTGCTAATTTTTTCACCCTTTTTTTAGAAAAAAAAATGCAATCTGAGCAACCTTGGTTTAATTGAATAAAAATCTTCAATATTACCAAGGCATTTGAACGTTTAGAATATTCATATATGTTTAGAAATTAGGACTTTCGACCTGTAATTTAGACTATAATTTAGTTTTTGATCACTATTTTTGAAAACAACATTATAAATTTGCGCATCTCTGAATATTTCAATGATTTGAGTTTTCATTTCAAATTCAAAATACGAAAAACATTAAACATCTTTCAAATAAAACTCTCAATTAATTAACGAATCGATACAAACATTGATTTTAAGTCTATTTCTTGAGCTCTGTTTGAGACAAATATGGGATGACTTTTGAACTGTTATTCAGACTATAATTCAGTTTTGATTACTATTTTTAATCGATTACCTTTTTAATTGGATATCATCTAGCCCGATCTTGAACCAATGGATTTTTTCTAGCTCTTTTTTCAAATGAACCGTTTCTCGAATATATGAGTTGATATTCTTATTATCAAGTTCAATATTACATAGCATTTCAATAGACCTTCAATTCTATTTCATAATAGTGTTGACTGAATTGGAGTAACAGTTTGTTTGTGCAAAATACCTAGAACAGGACATTTGATAATGCTCGATCTAACCTGAAGTTTTTCAACAAAATTAAACCCATTCCACAATATAAACCCTGAAATTAAAGTGGAGTCTATCCGACAAACCTTTCATTGAAAAACATGTGATTTTAAGCACACATTTTGAAGACAACCCTCTCTTTAATGGTACTAGATAGCCCGCCTCTTTCGCACGCTCTCTCGCTCGCTCTCTCTCGCACGCTCTCTCTCTCTCTCTCTCTCTCTCTCTCTCTCTCGCCCTAACCTCCTTCACACCTGCACTCTCACCCACCCCTCTACCCACACCTCTACACACACCTCTACCCACACCTTCAACCTCTCACACACCTCTACCCTGAGATTCGAGGCTTCATACTTACAGACAAAAACGCAAAATTTTATTTAATACGTTGAATGATAAATGAGAAAATACCAAATTTTTAATAAACAAAACTCTTTCCATTTGATAATGCTCGTTCTAATCGGAAGTTTTTCTATAAAATTAAACCCATTCCACAATATAAGCCCTGAAACTAAAGTGGAGTCTATCCGACAAACCTTTCATGAAAAACATATGATTTTAAACACACATTTTGAAGACAACCGTCTCTTCAATGGTATAAATAAGAAATTAACAAATTTTTAATAAACAAAACTCTTTCCATAATTAATACGAGCCGTGAATCACAAATTAAAGGATGTTAACTGAATAATAACCTGTGCTATATATCTGTTGGCCAATCATTATTGTTGAGACTGTAATTAATTCAATTTTTATAATTTTGATTATTGTTTTTGATGAAACATCTTATTAATGGCATATCAAAAGTTCTCAAAATAAGACCTTTCCCAACCACTAAAACGAGTTCTCAAGGAAAAACTGTCTAATAAGTTGATTACCGGTCAGAATATTCTTTTTGAAAATGCCATTCCTTCCACTGTTGTGAGCTTTTAAGGAATGACTGTCCGTTTGACAATAGTTTTGATCAGAATATGTGTCAAAAAAATATCTTAAAATTAAATTGAAAACAAAACTCTGAGTAAATGTTTGATTAAAATTAGTCGGTTGTTGTTTTCCCATTAAAATATAGAGGAACCCACCTAATAGTGCCACCACGTAATAGTGCCTCAAAGAAAAGTATTGTGGATATTCGGCGCTTAATTTAATTGAATCACTTTTAAAATAATTATTTATTTTTATTCATTAATCCTTTCTTTAAACTTATTGACCACATTTACAAA
>JAQGCQ010000731.1:0-12056 GCA_034699945.1 Chamobates pusillus
TAAAACTAACCTGGTCAGAGCCTCAGAATTATAGATAAGAGTCTTCATACAGACGGACACGTTGTGAATCATTTGTAATTCAGTTCGCGGTCCGCCCGGAGTTTCTTTCTTTGTGGTCAACGTTTGCATGTGTTTCAAATGTAAGGGTAATATTGCTTCCAATACTATCAGCATTTGGTGACCCCTTTCAGTGTCGGCCGCATACGAGACAACTGTAACACAAAGAGATATGGCGTCCAATACAGTGAGTGTCTCCGCGTCCATTTGGTAGCAGAAGTCCAACGCTTTTAATGGTTTCTCGGCCTCAACCAACTCAAGAATATCTAACGGGTCGACGATATACTTCTCCAATGATTGTAGTAATTGAAAGAATGCCCTTGGTTGTACTTTACTCGCATCACCGAAATTGGATGACACGTCCAAATCCAAAATGGGAGCGATTGCTCCAAACATTTGAAGAACAAATGGTTTTCTGTGCAAAATATAGAACTGTTTGCAAACAAATTCAATGGTCCGACAAAGCAATCCATTTGTCTGATGATTCGAATAAATTCGACAAATCGTTGGAATTATTAATAGATAGCCATTACTCGCGAATATATTCCGGAACTGATGCGCGGCATTGATATATGTGGCCATACATAACCTCATCATCGAAGCATTCTCGCAGTGAAGAATGAGAGCGCCGTTCACTACATTCAGGAAAAGGTGAATATCTGCCGAATTAGCAAAGAATCCAGAGGTGGCCTCGAACATTCTCGCTACCAATTTGACCCACACCAATTTGTGAAGTGTATCCATTCCAAGAACTTTTTCACCATTAGATCCCGAATATAAACTGAAATTAGCTTCGAGTGCTTTTCGTGGAAATGAGGGTAATTTCATGAGTTCTTCGTGAAGGAAGAGTACTCTTTGAATGCCCAGAAATGAAGACTTTATGAGCGATAAACTCATTAAAGACTATCGAAGAAAATCATAATTTAGTGGTAGAGAAAAGTTTACATAATTGTTACCTTGCCCAATTCTACGAACTGCAGAGTGAAGGCTTGATTCTGGAGTTTATCGAATGCTTCTTTAGGATCAAGGTGAACCAATGATATTTGTGGATATTGGGATCTCTTGAAGAAGTAGAAGTCGCGCACAAATGCATTCAAATTATGCATTTGATCTAAAGATCACAAAATTAGAGTTCGAATAAAAAAACAACAAATAATTACTTGTCTTCGAATCGACCAAAAAGTGTTCATTGAATTCGTTTTCTTCGATTCCAAAGAAGTCGAGACTATCGGTAAGTATTTGTGAGAACTGTGTGTCCTCATGTATTGGGAATTGCGATGGAATAACACTGGCATCCGGTCCGTGAACTATAATCTTTTTAGCACTTGGTACATTGGCTGTGATCAGAAGAGAGGCGTCGCACTGCTCTTTTCGCAACACTTGTTTGAGGTCTTTGAGGAAAAGTCCATGCACATTTGGCACTACCAACCATAATATAGACAAAACTGTTGCTATGATTTCCTGACTGTTTTCAACGGGTGCCCTAACATGGTACATCACAAACCCGATCATATAGTTATATAGAGTGAACGCCGCCTGTGCCGGAAGGCGTGGCATAAAACGGATGAGTCGTCTTAAAATTTGAAAAATAGCCGATTGTTTCTCTCGCGTCAATCTTTCGAGGAAATGACGCAAAAAGAGTGCCGAGTCCTCAACGAGGCAGTGCCAAATCACTTTGTAAGCCACTTCATAGACAGCACTGCCTTCAATGCTAACTTGTGGGTCATCTAGCAGATTTATTATTGTGACCGCAGCCGAACACAAACTGGAGGGGAAGACTGCCTGAGCCAACTGACAACAAATCAAATAAATGTCATTAAGTTTTGATTTTTAAAAAGTAGAGACAGACCTGAATGTGATGCGTAGGCATTCTATCGGTTTCGTCGTCTTCTCCTTCATGTTCTTCAACGGTATGAAAAAGAGCTGGCTCATATGCTGCCTGAAGTGTTATGGGAACCGCAGAAATGCGATAATTTTCACGCTCTTCCCTGAGTTTGTCCTCCTCCTCCTGTAAGGCTCGGGCCACTAATTCTATTTGCTGTTTTCGGCGGGTTTTAGTGGCCGCCACGAATGACCGCTGAATTTGTGGCTCCTGACTAATAGTCACTTCTTCTACTTTGGATTTAGTGACCGGCATATACGGCGGATCCACGACTGGAATCGACTCTAAAGCTATTCGCGGTGAGGGAAGTGTGAACTCAATGGCCGGCGGCGGAACTTTCAGATATAGATGTGCGCCGTCTTCAAGTCGAGGCCAAAACTGATATCTATTGCTCCAAATCTTATAAAATTTATTGATAGCCACAGTTCTTTGGAGAGGGTTCTCGTGGTTCAACTCTTTTTCAAACAAATCGCTGACAAGTTTTGGAAACTTAAGGGCACACATAATCAAACCGACTGAAGCGGATGCACATAATTCTGGGTCATCTTCGAGAACCAAATTCCAGGACAAATGTACCAATTCTTCGAAGTCTGTTTGTGGCAAAACGATTGCTCCCTTCACTAACATCGAAATGGGAGCACCGAAAGGATTCTTGACCTGAGAATTGATATACTTAAGGGTTGGGTTCTCTTCGCGTTTAATAAGAGATTTATTGTTCGCGACTTCGATGAATGCTTTCCTCGGATCATCTGTTTCTGAAGTTCCGGCTTCGATGTCAATATTGTGCGCCAAATATGTGGTACTGCTGTGTATGGAATGGTGTCCATGACTTTCTTTATCAATATTATGTCCAACAGATATCTTTCTTCTAATGGGAGAGGAGGGACCGGTCACTATTTTCTTAAGTTTCTTCTCTTTCTTTGCCGCGTCTTCTTTGTCTTCAAAAAGTTTAAGTGAGACTAAGTCTGGTTGTGTGGGCGGCGCCTCTTCGGTGTACACTTTCTGAACAGCTTTGATAAGTCTAGAACTCGAACGCATTATACGTCGATAGCAGTTGGGCTGACAGTACTGCTGATGATTGCACTGAAAAGTCATAATTGTGTTGATTGTCGACATAATTCTAAGCCATGGAATGTTTGCAGTAATTTCCGTGTCGTCAGCTTCGAGTCCATCACTTGGAGTGTCTGGTGTTTGTCCGTCATCTGACAAAACGCCCGGAGACTCATCGCCTTTAATGTCGACAAAAAATCAATTTAACGGAAATTCAGAATCAAATAATACCTGAAATTCTTTCAGAAGTATCGGATCGTTCGGAAACACCACTCACTTTACGTCTGGATCTCAAAGAGTCTGAGCGCCGGAGTATTGAATGCTTTTGATTATCGATTTCGTCGTCTTCGACAACAGTTGACGAGCGATGTTTTGAACCACTCTTACGTTCAGACCCTTTCTTGAGTTTAATACTCCTTCTTTTGAAACTACCATGACCACTCCCTCCTGTAGAACGGCGCAATAGATGCGGACGTCCAGGAGGTCCGGCATTAGACAACCGTTTCTTTTCTAATGAACCATTCATAAGATCATCGGTGGCAGAGATACTACTATTAGACTCTTCCTCTCCGTCTGCCTCTTGAAGAACAAAACTAATACGTCTTTCACCCAAATTCTGATGAGAAAAGCCATCCATTGGTCCAGAATTTGCTTAAATTATCCCAAAAATTAGAAGAGAATCTATTGTTTGTTAAATACATACTCAAAGCCATACTCCATCGCCGATTTGCAGTAATAGTTTTTGGTTCAAAAGTTGAACCCCGTCCTCTAATTGATGAATGAGAGGACCTGGATGGTAGGTACTGATGCGTTTCCCTAAGAAAAGCAGTGATCTCATACAAGAGCTGACACGCGACCAGCTTTAATGCAAACGGACACTCATTTCCGGAAGGATTGACAAACGCTTCGTCGAGAAAGTCTTCGTCTTCGTCGTCATTCTTCAGATGTTTTCGTTTACTGTCGTCCGTCATATTTGGTAAAGACTTTTCGGTATTGATTTCATTTTGGAGAATCTCTTCGAGTCGGGCGCCAAGCATTTCAGCCCATTGATAGAAAGAACGTCCGGCTGACCTCTGCAGTGTATTCGATGCCCTGCCTTTTATTGCCGATTGAGAACCGGCTCTCATAGGACCGGACGGACGAAATATATTGAAATTATGTCGCATCCAAACGGGCCAAAGACCGCGATTACAACGATGCACAAAATATGCGCACTCCAGATAAAAAGCAGCCCTGGCCACTACTGGCGCTTTAATATCTAACATGGCAGCGATTAAAGGTGGGTCTGGTAATGTACCAGGAGTACATGATTCCAATAAGAACTGAAAGCGAATCATTCCATCTCTGACTGCGGGCAACGAAACTAACTTCGATTCTCGAATTAGAATCAAATCGCCGTCCGTTGCGTTTCGCTCGAAATCGAATGAATTGCGTCGAGACATGTCTGGAGTCTCTTCGAAAGAGCCGTGTTTTGATTTGCTTTTACCGAAAACAATCCTAAACTGGTCTTCCATTCTTTTGCGTGCTTTGCCGAACGTCGAGTGGTGACCCTTTTGACCACTATTGGCAGCCCCTCCCAAAATTGCACTGCCTTTGATTGTCTGTCGACTAAAACTGGCTCTTCTCACCATTTTCTCAGTCGAAGGTTCTGAAGAAGATAGATATGCGAGAGTCCCACCATTATCGAGAAGAACAGCTGATTCGGGATGGAGTGAACTGGACTCAGATTTAGTGCCTGGTTTAAACCAATTACTGAAATTGAATGGTTTTGAATACTTTCCACTTTTGACCTGTTTTTGCAAAATCATAACCGCGTCGTCGTCTGTAATCGAGAGTCGGGGCGATGCAGACCTTTGCACTCTTAAAGCACCTGTACTGCCATGACTTTGGATTAAACCGGTACCAGGAAGTGGCCATTCACTCATTTGACTTTCATCTACTATACTTTGATTGCTTGGCGCCGGTTTAATACCAGCGGTGCTGCTCTTCTTCTTAAAAAATTTACGATGACTTGTCTTTTCTGATTCATCAGCGAATTGTTGAGTTGGAGAGTATTGACCACTTCTAATATCCTCTGCTCTTCGCATAACAGAAGTTTGTGGCAAATCTTTTTTATTGAGAAGTTGTGCGCTGTCTATGAGTCCACTTAAGGCAACTTTCCTAAAAGTGCCACCGTGGCTGTCCCTGTAATCAACGACAGTTTAATTAATTATATTAATGTCTCTTAAATTGAGTCAAACCTTATATAAGTAACGAATTGTCTGATCTCACAATAGAGAGACATATTCTCCTGAAGTTTGATCTCTTTTGTCATTTTTGTTAATCGAGTTATCAATGGTTTGAATATGAAGTTAATTATCACCCCTTCTATGCCTTTAATACAAGAATATTATTAAAATTCTGTAATAATTATTGCATTAAAACATTGAATAAAACTTACCCTTCGGTCCCATTTTGGCGAAACCGGCGCCAAAATTAGTTGAATATCCGGTGCGAATATTACCCCCACTGTTAGAGTCAGTTGACTGCTGACTAATTAACGGAGTGTTTGACTGTTTTCTATTTTGTGACAATTGATTGATCGGTGAAATGGTGTTATTGTGCGACTCAGCACAGAATCCGAGGAAAGAATGAAAAATATCAACGATTTCCTGAATATTTCTTCGATTAACCATTTCGTCAAAAAAGTTTCCAAAATGTGATTCTGAAGACTGATGTAAATAAGAAAGGGTTACAATAATTGAGCGCTTTAGTTGTAAGGCATCTTCCTCTCGATGCCCTTCCCCACAGCCGTGAGGACATCCCAATTGTCTGATGAGACGCATCAGTGTATCCATAAACAAATGGTGAATCGAAAGTTCCTCATTTTCTGTGGATAACTTGCTCTTTGAATTAGCGTTAGTGTTGTCTATGAAACCACCAGGAGTAGAAACAGTGGCTGGACTCACAGGACCAGCGCTTTCAACCTCAATGGGAGGGATAAATGTGGGAATTGCGCCCATATTTATCAGACGATTCAGTATTTCATGAATCGTTTTGCAAACCTTTAGCGAACAAATCGATTCTTTGAGTGATATCGAGTGGACGGCCTTCAGAATCACTATAAGACTCATCTGTCCATTTTTTGTCACATAATTAGTAGAAGCCTGTGCTTCGGTAGTGGTCTCCGTGTAATAACTGATATCAGTGTCCGTTTGACTCCGAGTTATTCCCAACTGACGACAAGTCGGTGAAAACAAATCATAGACTGACTCTTCTTTAGGTGAGTCATTCCCCTCTTGATTCAGGAAGAATTGAATGGAAGTAACGGGTGAGTGCTCTGTGATTGTGATTATAGGAAATGGAACGCTATATGCTTGGGAAGCATTCTTTTTGGGTGACTTTTTTTCTGGTGCTAAAAATCGATTGGAACCCTTGGCGTCTGAAGAAGTACTACCGAAGCGGTCAAGTAATAGATGAAGGGATGGCATAGACCTTCCCCTTTGCATTTCTGATTTTTCCAAAAATCTGATGTCAGGAATCTTAGCCTTTCCGTCTTCGTATCGACCGATAGCAGACTTGGGTCGAGGAGGGGGTGGAATCAGTTCTTTAGATCTGAAAATGGAATCACTTTTGTTGTCATTCTTTTGATGTTTCAATTTGTTTGAAATGAAGTCTTCGGAAAAGTCTTTCAATTTATCTAAATTTTGTTCGGAACTCATCTTATTCTCCAAACCTTTACTCAAATCAGTGGTCGACCCCTTTTTCTGACGTTTTGGTGATTTTACTTTTTCACTGCCAGTCCTGGCGATTGTCGATGGGTTAGGAGAACCAATGAGGCTGGTGAAACCTGTGAGTCCACCGATACCGGGCAGTCCTGAGAATGATGACCGACGCAGATCTTGCATTGAAGGAGACTTCGATGGGAGAGCACTGTCTCTGTCCAACACAAGTTTGGGAATGTGTTGCTCTGATCTATCTCTTTGGTCGCTCATTGTTTGGACGGGAAAATCCTTTTTTGGTAACGGAAGAGAAGAACTTCTATTCCTTAACTTATCTTTATTCGAGAGATCGGTATTAATCGTCTTAAGTCTGAGATAATAATCGTTTGAATTAATTATTTGTTTAGAAATGGAAACAATTCTCTCACCGATTGAGTAGAAAATTGAGTCCCCAATGGATGCCGTCTTCGAGCCATTGAGAGGTGAATAGACATCTGAGGATCGCCACATCTAAAAATGTAGCCATAGATGGGTCGGACAACTGTTTTGTTTCGACATCGAAATGTTTTTTCTCAACGGAACTACTGCTTTTGGTCGGAGTCGCAGAATCTTTGCCTTCAATTTTCTCAATGGAAGCACTGGAAGTGGCACCCGTTGGAAAACCTAAATATGGAGTAGGAGTTGGAACTGGTGTAGGGGTTGGTGTCGGTGTAATTGGTTGTTGCGGATCGAACGAACTCGCCATCGAAGGGGTCGGTGTATTTTCACGACCTAAACCTAAAAGAGATTCTTATTTAACAGAATCTTAATCTTGTGATTCAAACCTCTGTCAGCGCCCGAAACACCGAGAAATACATCTCCAAACTTAGGAAGAGCTGACTTTTTCTCATGTCTTGTGGCGCGCAATATATTACGCTTAGGTTTGACCTGAGCCGTGAAACTCGTTATACTTCGGACACAAAAAACAATTAATTGAATTCAAAAATTAATAATTAATGCGATCCATACTCCGGGTGTGAGTGAGCGAAGAGATGCGACCATATTTTGTATCCATTTTCAAGTCTAAAACTCGTCAAAAAGTCAGATCCTTTTAGTCTCGGTATAAGCGGTGCGAATAAATATATGAAAACTTGAAGTGTTGTGATTGGAAGCAAATAGTGTTCTGGTCTTCGAATGATTCCTTCTTCACACTCGGCGTCAGCACATTCTTCGGCCGCATCCAAAAGAATCCAATGCAGAGTATAAAGAAGTTTAGTCTCTGCGGCCGAAAGCTTATCAAATGTACTGTTCTTTCGGCCGTAAAGAAGAGCAGCGCAACAATGCATTACATGAGGCAAAGCCGCCAAAATGAGACGCCATCTTTCAAATTAGGATATTTTTAATTAAAATTTGATTTCAATCGAAAACGATTGATAACTGAATAGATTATAGACTGTACCTGCTTATACTTTTGATAGCTTCTGTAAGACTAGGAGAAAGTCCAAACTGGATATTCTGGACAAGGACCTTCTCGAAAGACTTGCATGCTTCTCTCTGTTCCATCGCTGCGGCGTCTTGTAATCGACTGATTTTTGGTCGAATGAATGGACTGAATAATAAAAACACCAAAACTCAGTATTATTTGTATTTAAATGACAGCAATACCTCGTCTGACGCCATAAGAATGTCTGTATTGGCAAAGGTATGGACATGTCATCCATGTCTTCATCGCAGGAGTCATCGCTCCTGCGTTTCGGCATTTCTGACAGAATTTGTTCGGTGTTTACATAATTGGCATCAAATGATGGCTTCAATAAAAAGTGTTTACATAACCGAAGAGAGACTGCGTTTTATGGTTGGCTTCAAGCGATCGATAATATTCTCTGATATTCTCTACCCTTTCATTGAACATCACTTCACTCTATTTTACTCAAGAATTCTATAAATAAAATATTTATATTCTTCGCACAAAACTTATTGGAGTAAAAGAAATAAAATATCACTAATTTTTCTTTTAAACATTCAATCATTTTTCTAAATTCTTGAATATTTTTTAATATTTTTTTATTTTGAATTAATTTCAAATGAAATGCAATTGAAATCTAATCGCAAATTACACTCAATTTCTTGTTTAACACAATTAAACACTCAATTAATAAATAAGTTATAAATACGACAAAAACTTTCAGATAATATCACAAATATATTATGACTTTTGGATTAATTTAAGTTCGAATTGAGTGACAAATAAACCAAAAAACGAAACCTTATTTGAGATCAAAACATACATTCGATATAATTAAGTGAAAATCAGTCTATTCTTAACTATTAATTAGTTTTAACTCAATTTTAGTGTGAATAAGACTGAAATTTACTGATTGTTACACAAATTCGAGTATATAATTGTCGTGACTTTTGACTAATTGTTTGTAATTTAATTAAAACCGGGTTTTCTGTGAATTCGATTTCAAAAGGTTTTCATAATATTTTTTAATGTTTTTGAATGACTTTTCAGTTTCTGTTATTAAACCGAATAATAGTTTTAAATGAATTGATTTGAGAGACAAATGAGAGAAGTGTTCACTTCTGACAGCGGAATATCCAAAGCATTGGCGCTGTTTTGATGACCACTTGTTTGGAGAGCGAGAAGTCGAGTCCATTGAAACCCGTTATCGACTTCAGTATTCGACAGTTGCGGATGTGTTTACCGATATGACAGCTCACGTCTGTTCCACTCCCAGAACACCGGGACTGAAGTGATTGGACATCATTTTTCTCGAGCACTAAATAAGTTATACCGAATCGAAGAAAATTTTCATCGATTAGTTTCGGTCTTTTGTCGTAATAAATGGCATCCAATTCTAGGAATCGGGTGAACCCGGTCTGAGCCGCCAAATTGCAAACGTAAACACCGATTGTCGAGCGGTCGTGATAGTTGTCCACGGTCGTTATGTGATGGTTGAGCCAAGAGATGGCTTCTCCACCAGGGTAGTTGTGCCACGCAGCCAATGACATGAAGACAGTGGCCGCCACATTACACCACACATGGATTGCCATCACTATAAATGCAAATGTCATACACCTGAACATAGACTCATCATTAGATCAATTCTAATACAGACAAGTGTTTAGTCTTACCATCCATTGGGTGTCGAACACTTGTCACTACTATTGAGCAGTTGAGCGGCGGTTATCTTCTCGTATTGTTGATCCAAATCATCTTCAAAAGAGTTGGAGTGTTTCCCTCTTCGCCGTAAATTTTTATTATTTGACGGAATGGCGTCGTATTTGTTCTCATCTTTGACTACCATTCCATTGGAATCGTTGTCATCGTTTGGCCAAAAATAGTTCCACAATTTGTTTATAAGGAATGACTCATTCTTTTTGGTAACCGTGTCCTCAAACTTTTCGATCACAACAGCTATAGTATTGGCCGCACAGGCATTCAGTAGAGGAATGACATAAATAATGAAACGCAACTCTTTGTGCGGAAGAAATGAATAACTCATCAAAAATAAGAGAGAAATTGTGGCCAAAGTTTTCAACATTTCTTTGCAACAAAAGGGCACAAAAATGATGGTCAGAAGCATTGCTCGGGGAAGGGCTGAATAGAAGTACCATAAGAACGGCTGAGTCCCCCATTCGTGGGATCGGTTCTCATAGATATTGAATAGAATTGCATCGCCTGTCCATCAAAACAACAATTAATAAAAGAAGAGATGAAACAAAAATGAACAGACCTTCGGGCCAAACAGGTTTACCCCAAACGTAAGAATCAAAAGCAATGGTAAAAACTATAGAGAAAAGACCGGAAGGAATGCCCACTTTTATGAGACGCCAAATCGACAACTCTCTGGTTATGAAGACCTCATACGCTGTAATCCACGCGAAGAGAATGACTGCTTCGATACGAAGGACCAGAACAGTGAAGGCAACCATTAATATGTAATGATTCCACTTCTTCTCCAACCATTTGGCTAATGCTATCATCACTGATATTAACGCAAAAGTGTTGGGAAGACATCGCGAAGAGTAGAACAAAAAGTGGAACTGAGTTAACGTCAATACTGAGAGCGCCCGACGAGTGGTCGGTCCGTAACGGGTTTGTATCGATCGGCCGAACACTGAAAACGCATACATTACGGATAATAAGAGTCCGATTCGACTCATTATTTGAACATAAAATTTGTCGTCCGATTGAAACAAATTAGAGAACGGCTTCACAAACATTGATATCACGAAAGGACCCAAAAATGTTCGGTGAACTACACCTACAAATCAAAGGCAATGTAAGACAATTGGTCCACAAATTATTCCGAAGAGTAATACCGGGAAAGTCTTTGTGATCCCATTTCTGACTGGAATTGTTCTCAAAAGTCAAGAGTTTTTGGAATAAATCGAAGCCATTCTTGTGGTCATTATAATTGTTTGAATCAATTAAATGAATGAAAAATTGCTTTAAATTATTAAAATCTGATAAATAGATGAAGTCATGAATTGCTTGCATTCCAAACGATTCTTCGACTTTTGTGAAGGGAATCAAAATCGTGAGAATCACCGCAACTGATGACAAAGCCATGAATTGCAGGATCGGTGACAATGGACTAATCGATAGCGACATAACGGCTCCCATTTTGTTCGACAATTGTTTGGATCAATCGCTCGAACTCTTCACTAAAAGATTTAAAATTAAATCTAATTTAATTGAAGATAATTTTGTTTACATTTCACACAATATGTACTGTTTTTATAGTTTTCATACAAAAGTTCAATATTTATCAACACATTATGTCATCCAATCATTGAAAAGTTGTTCTTCTCTTTTCAAGTCATGTTCTTTTTGAACATAATTTTAGATTTAAATTGAATTTAATGAGAATTTGTGATAAAACATTCAAAATAAATGTAACGCAAAAATAACAATATTTTGAGCCCCAAATAATGATGTTTTGAAAATTGATGGTCAGATGGCATCACATAAACCGTGTTTTCAATATTGGATTTCTGTTCAAAATTTTGAAAGAAATGTGTTTTATTTGTCGACTCAATTGATCCGCTATTTTGTTATCATTTTTGTATTTAATTAAACAATTGATCAAACATTGATATAATGGACAAAACTCTTAATTCACTTTATTATTCTTCTCTTTTATCGGAGTCTCCGTCTGTAAAAGACAGCACTTCCAGACACGCCAATAGATTCAAAAGTAAATTAAAATTTTATATTCAATTAATTGAAACTTTCATTGGATGTCATTGTTTTGATAAACAGATGCCTTCGAAATGTCTTCAATGCATTTATTGCCGACAAACCTCTTCAATCAGACGGTGTATTTGAACCCTAATATGTCGGTCAATACGACTGTCAACAGCGCTAATCAGTCTTT
>JAQGCQ010000732.1:0-12056 GCA_034699945.1 Chamobates pusillus
TTCTTGGCAATGAGATTTCAGTTTCTATTATTTGGTCCTTTAATAATTTACATTTTGATCAAAAAATCGAAGACTAGCAAATATCTCATCAGTGCATCATTTTTAATTTCTATGGCATTACCACTATTAATAAATCTATCTGGTGGACATTTATCGCTTTTCTTGGATAATGTGATGAAAAATTATACAAAATTTAACGATGCAGTGATCACATCATTATTCAACCCTTTAAATTACATCTTCGATTTAATTTTGGGTATTATTCTAGGACATATAATAAAGTCTTATCCAAAAATTTATCTTGGTGGGCTATTGGGTGAAGCTGTGATTACGTCTCTTACAATATTATTGACAATAAGCACTTATGTTATGCGTGAAAATAAAATAGTTTCCGACATCAAAACAATTGTAATTTTTGGTTATGAAAAAGAGATTTTTATATTGTTTGAAAGATTATTCAACCAATCAAGTTTTCTTTGGGTGATATTTGCCTGTTCTACTGGGAGAATGAGTAAATTGTATTGACAATTTTTCATTAATCATTATAATTTTATTTAATTTAGAAAAGATGAACAATATTTTAGGAAACAAATTATTTCGAATGATTAGTAATGTGAGTTTCGAGATATACCTGGTAAGTTTGTCTCGAATATAAAAGTGAAACCTATTAAATGAATTCTATGTTGTTTTAATATATCATTATTTAATTATGATGAGAAAATAATCTGTCATTTTAAATTTAAAGTTGCACAATCTAATAGTGATGTATCGTTCGGGAATTCAAAGAAAACCCGAAATTTTCTCAGATTATAATATGGTTAGCTGGCATATCTACAAACAATTAATTTAACTTCATTAACATTTTTAAATAGGTCAGTCTGGCAATTTTCGATTATATACTCGCTTATTTCTTTTCAATATTAGTGACTATATTTTTGATGAAACCTCTCCACAATTTCATAATGACATTAATGTAGGATTTATAATCATTTCCATCAAATATTGAAGGAAATTTACTTCATTAAAAATGATCGAGCAACAAAATTTGAATTAAATTTGAAATATCATTCAATTTAACTTATACATTAATTCTAATTTTTTTTAAATAAATTTTTAAAAATATTATATTTTAAATGTAAAGTGATTTAATCTTGAAAAAATCAGAAATGAAGAAATTAAAAGGAAATTTTTATATTTTACATGTTATTTATTTTAACTGGTAAATTTTTATCCACAATAGCATGTGTTAGAAATTTGTTTGAGCAAGAATATTCCAGTGTAGACTCGGATTGCCATTGAATGATTATGTTCATTGGATCTGATCCCTAGGGTGACCAACTCGGTTGGAGGGAATCCATGAAAATAGTATTCAAAATCCAAAAGAAAAGTTTTTGATGTGATATTATTCTACATGAGCGTATATCGTACAGATATTATTAGGTCCCTCGTCCTTTTTGATTACACTGTGTTTTCTCATTGCTTTTCATTCTATTGGGTTTTTCCAGTGAATTAAAAAAAACTCACCTTTAAATTGTGCATGGATTATTTTGCTTTCAAAGTAAAAATTTCAGTTTTAAGATAGGTATGAATAAATGATTGTCAATTAATTATTCAAAACAACAAAAAAAAACATGTCTTTCCAAAGAATAATAACGATTACATTCTCAGCGATGCACTATATTTTGTACGAGTTTTGGATTGACTTTCAGGACCCGCGAACAGAGGACTGGTTTCTAATAAACATATCTCCGTTTACTTTTGCCTCATTTATAGCATCGTATGTGTTATTCGCAAAATATATTGGACCCAAACTCATGAAGAATAGGGAAGCGCTCCAATTGAAACCAATGATGTTTGTCCACAATACGATGATGGTATTCCTCAATGCATACTCTGTTATCTTATTTGCTGTCTTCTGTGAATACCGTAAACCTTTCGTAGACTTTCAATATCCGGACCGTAGGGATAGTTCACCAAGAGCAATGTTGGAACTATCAATGAGTTATTGGTATTGGTGGACAAAAATCCTGGACATGTTGGACACCGTGTTCTTTGTATTGCGTAAAAAGTATTCGCACATAACTTTCCTCCATCTCTATCATCACTCTTGTATGGTAGTGATAGGGTGGCTGCTCCTAAAACATAACGCTTTAATACCGTGTTTAGGATTGGGTGGACTAATAAACTCATTGGTTCACACATTAATGTACTCGTATTACGCCCTGTGCATTTTTGGACCAAAAATCCGGCCTTACTTATGGTGGAAGAAGTATTTGACCCAGATACAATTAGCGCAATTCACTTTATTTATATTCTACGGCACACTCATGTTTTTCGTTCAAAAGGGTTATCCAATGTTTTGGTTTTACTTTGGTATTTCTCAACCCCTGGTCTTCTTTTATCTATTTTATGATTTCTATAAAAACTGTTATAACAAATCGAAAATTAATTAATTTATTTTAATAGCTTTTACTTAAATATTAATTCAATTCATTTGTATTATACAATACTTGATTCAAATTTAAATAATCAAAACTTCTATAAACCAATTATCAGTGATTTATTTCAATACAAATAAAATTGATTTTTGAAATAATTCCGTATTTAACTAAAAATATTAGAAAAACAATTGGTAATCAAAGTAGGTTGTCCAGTTTATCAGAAAAAGACACCAAGGTATAGTATAACTAAGGATTTTTTAGTAGTTCATTCCGGTTCTGGGCTTCCATATTCAAACATTAATAATAATATTTTTTTTGATTCAAATTGTAATTCAATTAATAAAAATATTTCTTCAAAAACCTTTAAATCGTTTCCATTTTATTGTTGTGACCTTTTGTTACAATTAAATTGAATTAAATATTTTTGTTTTAAGTAATTCAATAATGAGTGTTAATCTCCGTTTATCCCGTTTTATAATTATTAAAGAGAATGCTAATCGTTTACACCAATTAAATCAACTTAGCCGGACATCACCCTCAAGAAGCATTAGATCTAAATCTGGTGTTTCACTCTTAAAAGAATGTTAAGATTCAGTTTAAATAATTGTTTTGATTGAAAACTTGTTATTTTTCATTTTTCAAACATTCGCTTAAAGAGAAGCTTTGGTTTAAGAGAACAATTTGGTCAAAACTACAAATCCTATTTAAAAGATTATAATGTGTTTTGATTGATAAAGAGAATTTGATTAAATTAATTAAATACATTCAATAAGAGTTTATTATAAAATCATTTGATGAATATGTTTAGTCTGTTCTAAAAACGATTCATCAATCAATGTCGAGGTGTCGCCCAAATCACTCTCATTTTGCACAATTTTATGGAGAATTCTTCGCAAGATTTTTCCTGTTCTCGTCTTTGGTAGCTCAATAAGATCAATAATCTTGTGTGGCTGAGCAAAAGAACCAATATTTTTACGAACTATAATTAATTATATCGAAAAATTATTAAAATTGATTAAATTTTCACTAAAACTTTAACGACTCATCATTGAATAGTGTAAATATTCCAATAACTTTATAATTTTAATATATTGCTCAAATTTGATATCGAAAAATAAAAATATCTTAACATTTACCTAGAGCTTTGATTTCCGATTCCAATTCTGAGGTAATTACATTGTTGTTGTTGAGAACAACAAAAGCAACTGGCACCTCTCCTTTTATTGAATGAGGTGCAGCAACAACAGCCGCTTCAGAAACTGCTATATGTTCTAATATAGCAGTTTCTATCTCTATTGAAGATAAAAGATGTCCAGAAACAGAGATAACATCGTCAACCCGACCCTTAATCCAATAATATCCATCCACATCTCTTAATGCCAAATCACCGGTCCAAAAGTATCCAGGAAATTTTTTAAAATAAGTTGATTCATATATTTCGTGATTTCCTACTATACTACGTGCTATTGCAGGCCAAGCCTTTTTATAGACCATATGTCCCTCACCGGGTCCTGAAATCTCGTTTCCATCATCGTCCATTATTCCTGGAGATGTACCAAAGAGTGGTAATGCTGTTGAACCGGGTTTCATAGGAATACAGCCGGGAAGTGAAGACATCATAGGAACACCCTAGAAAATATTTCATTATCAGCATCTGTTTTGAATAGCTAAATATTTGATTCATTTCCACCATGTTAGTCTCTGTAAACAAAAAAGTAAAGAGAATATTTACATTTTCTGTCTGTCCGTATGGATCCACTACAGAACATCTGCGACCGCCCACAACATTCCAATACCAGAGCCAAGCTTCGCGATCGATTGTTTCTCCTCCCGTACCCAAAACCCTGAGTGATGTTCTTTTATATGCCTTAACGAAATGGTCCCCGCATTTCATTAGCATTCTAATAACAGTCGGTGTCGTGAAAAACGCTTTAACTTTAAGCCTATCCACTATTTCCCAAAGTCTGTACGGAGTCGGATGTATTGGATTGCCTTCCAAGAGAACATTTGACGCCCCGATTACAAGTCCTCCATAAACGCTTAAAAAATGCCCGGCCAACCATCCTAAGTCCCCCGTTGAAAGAAAGACATCCCCGGCCTTTATATCGTAGACATATTTCACGAACACAAAGTTGTTAAGCAAATAACCAGCTGTTGTATGAATTATCCCTTTTGGTTTGCCTGTACTCCCACTAGGACAAAATATAATTTATTAATAAAGAATTATTAATTAATAATTATTTTTAATACCTGGTATATAATATGAACAATGGATGCTCAGCGTTCACCCAAATTGGGTCACAAAAATCAGTAACATTTTCAATCATATCATCCCAACAAATATCAACTTGTTCATTAAAGGAATAATAGTAGTCAATAATGGCATCGGTCAACAAAGAAGTGTTATATAAATGTTTATTGATGATATTCGAAATTTTTGGATATCCTCTGAAATTGAGGCGTTTCATCAAGATCATTAATAGCAAAATTACATATAAAGGTTAGGTTTGTACGTTATTATAATTAATATATGATTTATATATCCAGTTATCATCATTCATTTTTCGATGAACGATACTTATCATTCATTTTTCATTGAGATTACCTTTTCCTACAAATTTCGAGAGCATTATCTGCCATAGTTTTCAATGGAATCAATTTGTTTGCTCGATAACATCCATCACATGATATGAGAAGAACACACTTGGAGTCCATAATACGTTCCGCCAACGCTTGTCCAGAAAAACCGGCAAACTCATTTAATATAGAAAACAATTTTTACAATTAATATAAAATTTGGAATTATATTAAGTATAAAATAACATTGATCAAAATTTGTTTGTTATAAATGATAAATGTTGTTTCATCTAGATTTTTTAAGAAACCAAGAAGACTCACAATAACACAATGAACAGCTCCAATTCTGGCACAGGCCAACATAGCCACCACACAATCAATAGATACGGGCATATAAATAGCAATGCGGTCACCTGTTTTAATCTCAAGATTTTTGAGTCCATTTGCAAACTTACAGACCTCTCGTCTCAATTCATAATAAGTGATACTATTCTTACAATTTCCGTCATTTCCTTCCCTAATAATTAAGTTATATTTAAAATTTAAAACTAAAAACTACTAATAATCACCAATGATAGGCAATAATATCACCAAGACCTCTATCGATATTTCTGTCTAAAATATTGTAGCAAGCATTAGTTAGTGCTCCCTCCATGAATTTCGTATATATCGGCCCTTTTCTAATATCAAAATTGCTATCCAAGTATGTACTTGGTGAACCATGCCATTCAAACTCATTAGAAATGTCCATCCAAAATTGATCAGGATCTTCTATAGATTTTCTATACAAGCTTTGATATTCATCCAATGTTGATAGGTAACTTTCTTTGCATAACTCTTTGCTGGGATTTATAACCAGTTGCTCTAAATTGTCTCCACTAATCATTGCATTAGGTTTATTTTGTTTGTTCAGGTCAAGTTTAGCACCACTCCTGTTTAATCTTCTATAGACGAATTCTCATTAGATAAATTGACCCAGACCCAAATATTATCAAAATCAGGTTAAATAAATATTGTTTTAAATTTTCAATTTATAACAGATATAAATATCATGATGGTATAGAAATTTTTTAATTTCAAATTTTCTTACCTTACAAACAAATTATAAACTTAATTTTTTCAAATTTTAAAAACAACGTTCTAAATTATATTTGGTAATTTTGAATTAAAAGATAAAATAAATGAATAAAATTATATTTGTATTAATAAAATAGCGAACGGAATGGAAAAACCGCTATTTGTTGAATATTTTTATAGAAAATTAATTTTACAAAAACTATTCTCATTATAGTTTTCTTCTCTGAAAAATATAGTTGAAAATGAAAAAAGTTGATACTTCATCAAAAAATGTCATTTATCCAAATAGAGAATATAATCGATATTCTCATATCAAAACTCTTAGTGAATATGAAAAATTGTATAAAAAATCAATTGAAGATCCAGAGCTATTTTGGACCAATATTTCTAAAGAATTTTTTTGGAAGATTCCTATTAAATCCTCACTTAAACCTGAATTTGAAAATAATAATGGACCTAGATTAGTTAAATTTATGGAAGGAGCAAAAACTAATGTCTGTTTTAATGTTTTGGACAAACATATTCAAAACAAGAGAGGAAATCAAATCGCTTATTACTGGTTAGTTTTGTAAATTATTTCTATAATTTTAAAACTTTTACTAATCATAGGGAAGGAAACGATGGAATACGAAAGCGACGCATCACTTATACTGAACTCAGAAGAGAAGTCTGTAAATTTGCAAACGCTCTTAGATTACATGGGATTAAAAAAGGTGATCGCATTGCTATTTATATGCCAGTTTCTATAGAATGTGTAGTGGCAATGTTAGCATGTGCAAGAATTGGTGCTGTGCATGTTATTATCGTGAGTTTAAAACTTATTAAGTTATCTGATTTCGATTATATAATTAAGGTTGATTGATCATTAACTTGTATTTTTGAATAAAAAGTTTGCTGGTTTTGCTCCCGAATCTATAGCATCTCGCTTAATTGATGCTAAATGTGTTCTTATTGTATCGTCTGATGTATGTTATCGAGCAAATAAAATAATCAATTTGAAAAATATGGTAGATTCTGCACTCGATATATGTAAACAAAAGTATTATTCATATAATTTATTTTTTCATATTTGAAATATTATTTTTTTTTAGAAAATTTGAAGATATAATTAACATTGTTAACAAACACTCAAAAACGAATGTTTGTGAATATGAATGGAATAATAATGTTGATATTTGGTGGCATGACTTTGTCAAAGATCAGAATGATATCTGTGAGCCAGAGTGGTTAGATTTCCAGGATCCCATTTATATTTTATATACAAGGTTAATATGCATATTGATTTTAAATTCTATTCAAATAATTATATTCATATATCAAATTCACAATTCAATCTTGTTAATTTCAATGATTTTTATGTATTTCCCTCAATTAAGTGGCAGTTCTGGTAAACCAAAAGGTATTATTCATTGTTCGGGCGGTTCTTTTATCTATTCATATTATGTATCAAAAATGATGTTTGACTTAAACCCGGGTGATGTTTTCTTTTCCACTTCTGACTTGGGGTGGGCGGCTGCACACATTCACACAGTTTATGGAGGACTTGCTAATTGTGCAACCATTGTACTTTTGGAAGGAACGCCAATCTATCCTAAACCTGACAGAATATGGGAGATAATAGACAGATACAATGTAAGGGTATTTTTTACAGCGCCAACAGTTGTAAGAATGTTAATGAAATTGGGAGACCATTTCGTAAATGCATATCAAAGAGATTCATTAAGAATATTGGGTTACACTGGTGAACCAATAAATCGCGAGACATGGCTCTGGTTCTGGAATATTGTAGGTAATGGTAAATGTTCAATAGTGGACGCTTACGGACAAACAGAAACTGTGAGTTATCTTGTTAGTTTTGTTTTAAATTAATCATTAAATAATGCTTTTTATCATTTAACTGTAAAACTATTTGGTATAAACTGTTTTCAATTAATAATTATTAAATATTATTTTTATATAATATATTTTATCAAAATATAGTGCGGACCAATGATTTCAAACCTTCCTGGATGCACTCCAATGAAACCGGGTTCAGCAACACTTCCTCTTTTCGGTGTTATTCCAGCGGTACTGAACGATGATGGCATAGAAATTATTGGTCCGGGTTATGGACATCTCGTTTATAAGACAATGGGTCCTGGTATGGCAATCGGAATTAATGGCGATTCAGATTTATATGAGTCAACGTATTTTAAAAAGTCTGCCGGATATTATTGTACGGGCGATGGAGTAAGACGTGACTCAGACGGCTATTACTGGATTATGGGTCGAATTGATGACACACTTAATGTTTCGGGACATCTCTTGTCTTCACAAGAAATCGAAAATGCAATCACTGACAACAGTGCTGTATTAGAAGCAGCGGCTGTGCCGGCACCTCATTCAATGAAAGGTGAAGCTCCTTTCATTTTCATTGTATTAAATCATCATCATAATTTAACTCTAAATTTGGAAATTGATTTAAGAAATAGAGGTACTCGACTTAAATTAGTTTAATGTTTTCCTAACTTATAAATACGTATCATTAGTTCGTGAAAAAATTGGCGCTTTTGCAGAACCCGATGTAATCGTTTCGGTGAAACGTTTACCAAAAAATAAATCTGGAAAAATAATGAGAAGAATTCTTTGCAAAATCATAAGGAATGAAAAAGAATTGGGAGATATTTCAACAATCGAAGACAAATCGGTTATATTTGAATTGATTGACAGCATTTATAACTAATAATGAGAGATTCTCATGGTGATTTTTTGTTCTCATTATTAATGATCTGCCATGCAAGATTAGTAAAATTTTTAGTAAAATTTTAGTCATATTTTATTAACAGAAAGAGCATGATTATGAAGGCGAACTCTAGATTTTATCGAAAACTATTCAAATCAACGATAAATTATTTGATAAATTTTATACCCTGTTTTACTAATTTTGCGCCCATGTTAATGATCAATAAAAAATTAATAAGATAAATTCTTTGTTATTCATTTAGAACAAACAAAAATATAATATCTAGCAGTTGAAACTGATTCCAAGTTTCTAGATCAGTCAATAAAATTTAAACTGATAACATTATATTTAAAGGTCATAATGACTATCAATGAAAATCATTTATTAAATTTGATGATCGATTTATTAAACTGAACTTCATCTGTTTATACTTCATTTACCAGATATTTCGAATGAGAAAGTTTAATATTATTTTGAAATTATTATTTTATAAAATATATTCAATTAAATATCTATTCTTGCTTTTAATAATTGTGTAAATACCGGAAAATTGTTCAAAAATTTCAAATTTATTCTAGCTCTTAATAATTTATTAAATATGCTAATTTCATTCCTAAAGAGATATTAAAACTTTCGATAATTGTGTTAATACCTTGATATAAATTCCAATTATTCATATTTTTTCTAGCTTTTTGGAAGCGTGTAAATACCCAAAAGTTATTTAAATAATTCAGTTATATTCTAGATCATTATAATTGATAAAATATGCAAATTTAATTCCAAACGATTATTATTCATTCTAGCTTTTAATAAATCTTAAAAACCTATTGCTTTGAAAATTCATCTATTAATCACTAAAATGTTTTTAATTTAGAGATTGAATCAAAAATATGATTAAAATTTTTTGTAATAATTATAATAAGACTACATAGAGAATAATTTGAGCACTATTAAAATCTAGAAAATTGTAGGATCTGGTTCTTGTGAAATCTACATTTCTTATTCAATTGATTTGGTATATAAACAAAATTAAAGGTCATTTATCTTCCTTCGTATAGAGATATAAAAATATTTCAAAGTCGGAGCATCACTAAAAACATTCAATAGTTAACTTAAAAGAAAGTCAATGTATTTGAATAGCAGTCATTTTTTTCATTTTCAACAATCAATCATTTTATTACATTATATTACATTCGATAAATTCACTTTTAAATCAATTGAGTAATTAATTAATTTATCGAAGAATACTTTATTCAAATTATAGAAAAATAAAGATCAAGATTCAAATTTTTTTAAATTTAACATTGATATCTTTGGGAGATATAACAAACATCTTCCGTTTTATGGTAGCTCTACCTTTTTCCGCATTTGGACCTGCTTCAATTTTGAAATTAATTAAAATTTTAGCTAGAGTAAATTTCATAAGAAGATAAGCATATTTATATCCTATACAGCTTCTTGGACCAATTCCAAACGGAAGAAATGATCCTGATGTTATATTTAGTTTTTTCTCTTCAGAAAAGCGATCTGGTTCAAATTTGTCTGGCTCTTGCCAAAAATTTTCGCAGTCATGTAGATATTCAGTCTGTATTGAAACAAAAGATCCTTTTGGTATTGTCATATTTCCATGTTTAAAATCTTGCAAACAGATTCTATTTATATATTTGGAGAAAGGTGGATACATTCTCATCGTTTCATTCAACACTTGCTCCAAATATTTAAGTTTAATAATCGAATCGTAATTTATTTCACCATGCTCTGCAAGTACGGAGAAAATTTCGTTTCTAATTTTTTCTTGGTGAATCGGATGATTGATAAGATTATGTATTGTAAAAGCCATGACTGCACTGCTTGTTTCATAACCGGCAATATAAAACATTACTGAGTTTGATATCAAATCATCATGCTTCAATATCAAATTACTTTTAGCAATATTTTCATTCATATTATTCAATGAATCAATTTTTTCTGATAACATTTTATATACATTTTTTGTTTCTTTGAAATATATTTTTTGATTTTTATACAACTTTTCAATGCTTTTAAAAAGAGTTAGCATGGGAAGTTCTATAAGATTGAAATAATGACCGATTCTTTCGAAAAAGTTCGTAAAAATTTTAAATTCAGGAAAACAAATCAAAAGAATTATTGTGTATTTCACAATCCATGTAACAAATGAATTTTTTTCTGCAAAATATACTGGATCATTATAATCTAATTGAATGCTGCTATTAAAACCAAACATTGTTTTCATAGTGATTTCAGAAGTAAATCTATCCAGGTAATCATGAATATCAAGTTGTTTACCGTTTTCCGATTGCAATTCCAAAATATTTAGAAATCTTTCAACAGATTCTTCAAATATAGTAAAAATATTCTTCAAATTTGAAGGACTAAATACTGGAGACAATATTGATCTCATTTCTCTCCATTCATTTCCACGTCTAAAAAGGAGCATACTACTATATAATGAACTAGAAGTTAATTCCGCAAGTAAATTAGCTCTGTCTGTGAACGAATCAAACTTTTGAACAAGAATAATTTTAGCCAGACCAGGATCAGCAACAAGAACGAATGGTAATTTTCCATAATAATAACTAACTACATTACCATATTTTTTTATCAGTAACTTTTGTCTTTCGATTGTAGACATTTTGTTTTCATAAAATAAATTACCAAAAATTAAATTTGGTCTTGGTCCAGGAATCCCATTTCTCTTGCAAATAGACATATCATACTTCCGTTTGATTATATAAAGAATGAATATAATACCCAATATTGTAAAGACCGTAAATAATAACATTTTCATAGTGAACATATTCTTTTCTGTTTTGATAATTAAATATCCAACTTTTAAATATATCAAGCAAAAAATTGAAATTATTAAATCTTTTAAATGTACCACTTTAAAGTAAATATATAACACATCAATATTACAAGAATTTTATTGTTTAATATGTTTTCAATGAATTATTATTGAATTTATCAATATCAAACTTTTTCTTAAATATTTTTATGAATTTTTCAATTTTTTCAAAATATTTGTCATTTCTTTGGAATAGTTTATTCGTAATGATACGAGTTTAAAGCAAATTGATAACTAATAAAAACTTTTTATTGAAAGAATTAATTCAAAACAAAGAAATGTTAATTAAAAACTTTATCATTTCACCGAGAGAAAGTTTTGGTTACTTTTGGGTAACCAAGTTAAAATTGAATTTTTCTGAAAATATCTTGTT
>JAQGCQ010000733.1:0-12047 GCA_034699945.1 Chamobates pusillus
AAACTTTTTAAACAATTAAAATCAATAAGCATGCTTATTTAAACAAGTCAAATGAGGGAAAGCTCAGGGATTAATAATTATTCAAAAGTGATTAAATTTTCCTATTCGTTTAGTTTTTAAATGAATTTGACTGGATAAATATTGAAAAATAGGCCAATTGGGTTTTATTAATAATAATAATATTTATATATAATATTTATTATTAATATATTGAAAATTGAGTCATCTAGGATGATAACATCCATATAATTTAAACTAAAATTTAATGAATAATTTAAATGGAATGTTAGTGAAAAATTACAGTTTATTAAGAATTTACAACTTGATAAGTTAGGAAAGAGGTTAATTTAATAAATCTCAATTTTACAGATAACAAAGTAGGTTCTCGCTCTGACCACACAAAACTCACTCAATATGGAAATTATCTTCTCTATGACTGCAGTAAAACCAACGCTTCAAACACTCTGTACTTCACATCAGAATCAATGAACAAATCATTTGTCGGTTACACCTGTTTTTCGTTCTGGTATTACGTCGAGAGTGAAACCAAATTCAATCTGACGTTTGGGTACTACCCGTTCCTAAACCCTAACTACTTTTTATTTGTATACCGAAAGCCCAATTCAATTGTGAAACAATCTTGGAAAAAGGCCCAGGTTACAATTTTCAACAGTCCTGGTAATTTATTATCCCTATGATTCCAGCACAACTCCTCATTTATTGGAGGTGTTGCCATCGATGACATTAAATTAACCCTGGGTGAATGCAAATATGACGATGGAGTAGAATGTGATTCCAGCACCGAAACATGTGGTTTTCAGGTTTGGAAAATTATCTAGATGCTCTTTTATCGGATTCCTTTTAATCTTGGTCAGCTTATAAGTAGGTCAACCCTTTCAAGTCAGATCGCAGCCGGAGTGATAACAAATAGCCAAAATCCATCTAGGAGGTGCGGTCCAATCCTGGAGAGCCAGCTGGCTTTAATTTCTGGTTTACAAGACCTAGTTCAGTAGCGAGGTCATATGAAACACAGTGAGTTATCGATAATCTGATGGCGAATGACTTAAAAGCAGATTTGGGCTCATTATTCGTGAAAACAATCAGACTCTTTATCTGTCGGCCCCTAATTTGGGACCAAAATTAAACTGGACCAAGATCAATTTCAATATTGATTCCACACAACTTCCAAATACCATTTTATTATGCATTTAAATCGAAGGAATGATAAGGAATACCACCAGTTTTATAGCAATGGATGATATTATGCTGAGTGATGGCGAGTGCTCCAACTCTGGCCAAAAGATGTTGTTCTGTACGGGAAATAACTTGGAATTCCATCCCTCCAAACGATGCAATTTTGTTTATGACTGTCCTTGGAAAGATTATGAGGACAACTGTGGAAACTGTGATTTTGAAAAAGGTATTTGAACTTGTTTATACATTATGAAGAACTGTAATTATATGTTTATTAGAGTTTCAAATTATCTAGTGAAAATTAATTAAATATATTCGCTATGCAAACGGAAGGGGATTAAATTTATGCATCAAAAAATAGAATATAATTGTAGATTGTGATTGATAAATAATAGTTATTTTATCTAGTCAATTTTTATTCCGAGTATTAAGAATCACGTTTGCTTGTTTGAAATTAAGAACTGTAATTATAAGCTCACTCAAGTTTAAATTTATCTGGTCAAAATTAGTTTAAATTATTTGGACTACAATTAAAATTAATTAATAACATAATTTAATCTTGCAACAAAAAAAGAAAATATAATCTTAATTGGGAAGTATTTCTTAGCGTTCTCTTAAAACTAGATACTATAGGTTTCGTTTTGTTCATTGAAGAATTTAGAATTCAACCATGCGAGCTAAAAGTGCTTATGGCCACTTTCAGTGTCTATTCTGGACAGCATTGATATCGGGATTGAAGTGTATTTTTAAAGATTGAATTTGTTTTATGAGTAGAAACTAATAATAATGAGTTGAATATTAAATACAATATTACATATAATTGAACTCATATTTAAAGTAATACTCATAAAACTAATATTATAGTATGATATTAATTTTGAGTAATAATTGTGGTGAGAAAAATAATGGTCAATAGACAGAATGTATCTAATAAATTATATAGAACATATCTGACATTCAATTTATTATAAATATAAACTGTAATTGTTTTACTAATTTTAAATAAAGTTATTCAGAAAATAAGAAATTGATATATGGTTCTATTACTAGTAATAATTACTCTATTATTCTGATACTCAAAACCATAATATTCTATTTTGAATTGGTCCTTGTATTAAGCTTTAAAAATTTCATTTTTGAAACATTTAATTGAAATGGGAAAGTGTAAATTGGCCCATGACCCCTGACACCAATTTGAAGTTTTATTTCCAGTTTAAAGAATCAGCAAGGTGAAAGAAAAAAATTTGCGACTCATGAGAAAAATCACATTTATAACACATTATTTCAATTCGTTTGATTATTATCAATATATTGAACGAATTTATCAAGATGAATTGGTTTGAATCGGGTTTGAATTGGGTTGAATTGGTTTTTAACAAAGGGTTATATCCATAACAACTTAACTATAAATAATTATTGAGTGTATTTTAACTCAAAATTCAATAATTATTACAGTTTTTAATATCAATTCAATTTAATTAGATTTCTACGGAATTTCATTTGAAAATAATATTAATTAATTTAATATAATAATAAACATTTTCTGAAATTGAACTTGCTGATTTATGGTTTATCCTTTATCAAAAATTCTCCCACGAACTCTTGCCACATTGGTTTTTTTTTATAATTTTTTACCCTATTTTAAAATTGAATTCAATAATAATTACAATTTTCAATTTGTTTTTAAATCTTAATTTAGAAAATAACCTTGATTTGTTTGATCTTTAAAAACATTGTGAAAAATTCAATTCAAAGTTAATTTCATAATGATTGTCAAATGTTGTTACATCCCAAAACTATTTATTCTATTTTTTGGGTGTATTTTAATACTAATTTCTATAATTATTACAGTTTTCAATTTCTTTTCAAAAGAAACTTAAAAGAAAACAATCAAATCATATGGAAAATAAATCTTTCCTAAAATCAACTTCATGACTTTAATACCACTCCGAGGGTTAAGGAGGCGATGAAAAATGATAATCCATTATTTCACTTTTGAATAAATGAATTTTACTAGAAAAAAATTTAACTCAAATTTTTCCGATTCCAAAAAAAAAGTTTTATGTGATTTGGTAACTCGAAAAAAATTAATATGAATTAAATTACAGTATTTAATAACAAGGTGGTCAACATTGACAGAATATTATCTTACAAGAAATCTATGAATATCCTCGATTGTGATTCTGAAAAACTGTATTTAATTCCATAAATAATAAGAATTATCAGTCATTTAAAATAAAAGTAAAAAATAATATATTTTATGATTGGATTTAATTACAAAAAGTTATTGCAAATAATCATTTGTTTTTTTTAAAATGATTGAATTTATTTTTTCTTATCCAAACTATCCATGGTCAACTAAACATCCGATATACATAACAGTACACATAATAGTAAATCCCGTAAAACAGCTCTAATTTAAACTATATATAAATGTTCAACCTGGGCAGATTAATAATCTCATTTCATAAATTATAAATTAATTAGTAATTTTCCTTGTTTGAACACTATTATTGAGTTTGAATTAGATCTGTAAGCAGATCAAGTTTATACGTAAATCACTTGACCGAGCATAATCCAAACAATGATCACTTATTTTATAAAATCAAATAAAAATAATCTATGTCAATTGTATAAAAAACTTGTGAAAAGTTCAATTCAATTTAAGGAATAACATTTTTGCAAAATAAACATGTTAATTTTATGTAATACACTTATTTATGAAATATTTCAAATCATCTATTTCAATTTGTTATCTATAATTTCTTCTTATAATTGAAGGATAAACTCTTAATTAATTACAGTTTTAGAAACACATGGAGTTATGAAGGCAATGAACAAGATAATATGCAAACAATTATGCGTTTGAATATTTAAATCACTTGAATTATAACGGTTCAGAATGAGTGAGAGGTCCAGTTGTGGAAACGTCTGATAACGAAAAAGACAATATTTTAATTTATTACAGCCTTTGTTGAATGAGTTATTATTTTTGTTAATAAAAAAATTTAAAGAATTTTTATTAAAAAGTGTTATTAATCAGTAATTGTTTATTTACCATGAAAATTTTTCTTGATCTTAATTGGTTAATTGTTCTGTAATATTTTTTATAATTTTTCCAATGTTTCCACTGGATTGAATATATTAGAATTGGTGGAATTATTTTTCAAGCTTTTTAAGTTGATTGAAGTAAACTCAAAGCCAATTATAATTTTTAGTTGAGCATGCCCTTTTATCGCTGTAAAATTTACTGAATATTTGAAAATTTATTTTCGAAATTAATTTTAAACTCTTTCCATAAGGATATCAATTATTTTATTTCTTATTTTTGTGTGTATTTCAACACTAAATTCATAAATAATTACAGTTTTTAATATCTATGAATTCATAAATGCTCAAAAAACTCATATTATAATGAAAATTTAAATTATATTTTTCAAAAATACACTTGCTAAATTGAAAGGATGGGGAGTTAAGATGGGTTTAGAAACGAAAAATAAGTAACGAATTTTTAGGAATATACAAATTGTTTGTTTGCAAAATGAGTTAACAATTTTATCAAAACCTTGAAAAGTCCAGGATTATGATGGATTAGTTGGAGTGGGAGGTGTACTCAACTGGTGGGGAGGCGTTTGACAACAAATAGGCAACACTGAAGAAATTAGTAAAACAATTGATACTCGGTGTTTATTAGATATACATACATGTATATGGAGGTATAGTGAGTTACAAAAATGTGAGTTTTCGAATGTTATATAATTTTTCATCGATTGATCATGTTAAAAACTGAAATAAATTTTTCCAAATATTCGGAAATGGACTGAAACTGGAAACTGGAAACTGAAAAAACGTATTCAAAATTTTGGCTAACGATAGCAAAACACATTTTTATTGTAAATAACATTTTAGGATTTTTAAATGTATTACCGCTCTGGAGAATGACTAGTTGAAATCTTTGAGCATTTTTAATTCGACAAATCTAAAAATTGAACTTGTTAAATTTTCAAGGCGACTATCAATAGATGATATAAGTGTAGTGCACTCGACTTGTCATCAGTCTGACCCCTCTACAACATTTACAAATATACACTATTGTATTCACTTCACAAACATTTCCACCATTTACTTTTACTATTCAATCAAGTTCACAATTATAATGTGACTTTTAATCTGGAGCATTGAAAGTGGAAAAAATGCCATGGATAATGTGAGCAATCTAGCTTGCTACTTATACAAATAAAATTTAGGATTTAATGGCAACAAAATTTCATAAATTGAAATATAGCCAGGAGAACAACCCAAATAATTGACATTTAATTTCTGAGTAATTTTTACTATTTTTATCAAATAAAATACAGTTTTCAAACATATAATTTTACCCAAAAAATAACTTAACATTCAGTTATTTATGTTTCATTTAACAGCTTATAAGCTTGTTCATCTTTTCCTAATTCTATTTATTAAAAGAAAATTTTCTTTCGTTAAAAATACACATGATTTAATAAATTCTAAAAGATTATTTTAGTCAAATGTATCCAATTTAATTAACATTTATTTTCTGAATAATTTTAACAAATTTTGTCGAATAAAATACAGATTTCAAACCTTTGGTTCTTTCAAACAATAACTTCTCAATAAACCTAATTTAAAAATATCAATCCATATATTCGAGTAACGGTTTAATTAATTAATTATGCTCAATAACTGGAAAAGTAAATTTGGTCACTATCGCTCTAGAATATATGAGTTAAACAGGTTATTTGAGTATTTTCCTCGGTTATTCTCCCTCTTGCTTGTCCATCGTGCATTTGATTAAAAATGAAGAGATTGTGGATGAGTTCCATCCCAATATATTGAATTAGATTTTTGAACAATAATTGAACTTTAATAATCTGCCGAAATTACAGCTTGGACAAATTTATAATGATTTTGAAAGTATATTATAAATTATGCTTCCTTAAATAATATTCTTATAAATTTAGCTGGCTTAAAGCCCTAATTCAAACTCTAGTTCAATTCCAAGTCACTGTCAAAGCAATGAGTACTTCATTAAAGAATATGTGGTTATATATGGTATATATTTGAAACTTATTTATAATTAATTAAAAAATCTCGTCCAAGTCTTCTTCTAAAATTAACCCAGCTTATTTTTGTCAATAATTCATTCACTTTCTTCTTCTAAAATTACAGTTTTTATATATCCTTGATATTTAATTATCTGGAACATTTATATAAGTGACTTTATTTTTTATTAATTCATTTGAAAATCATTAACAAAAAGAAAAGGAAATCCAAATCAATAAATTAAAGTTAAACCAGGTCTTTATATCATGTTTATTTCAATCAATTACTCATTCAAACAATTTTTCAAGAACATTCTAAATTAATCTAGTAAATTATTAATTTATTCCACTTCATATGAATGATACTGAGTAATAAATGAAAAAATTTCATATTATCATACATTTAACTAGTATTTAACTAGTGACTTTATTCTCATTTTTAATAAGGGCATAATATTCTCTGATTTGTGTTTTGATTCTGTTTGAAGTAATAGCTTGGTCTAAAATAAAATTTCATCTGGATCTCGAAACCAATAATTACTGTTTCATTTGACAGATAACTCATTCATTTAGTTTTTCTTAATTTACAGTCTTTACTATTGTAACAATAATTCAATAAAATAATTTGATTAGCAAGTAACTTTACCCTGATATTGAGTGGAATTTTGTTTCAAGGGGTTTTTAATTCCAGTATATGCTCTAAAGAAGAATCAGGTCTGGTTAAGCCACTAATAACCTTGTACTATTTCTCAATTATTCATTCAACTGATTTCTCTAAAAATACAGCATTTAAATTTATTGATATACCAAGATCTAAAATTGAATCAACTGTGACTTTTGTTAATTCAGAAACTTTTCCATCGAAATCGACCAATTAAAATATACTAAAATTAGTTGTAGAGTTAAAATTAGCTTGAGTTAAAATTTACAGTTTTTAAAAATCAAAATTTATTTTCAAATTCGATTCAAATTTTTTTTCAAAAAATTAGATTTAATTCCAAAAAAAAAACAAATCATTTATTTCCATATTACATAGTTTCAAATTTTATACAAATTTTTAATCATGTAGAATATTTAATTACAGCTTATGAAATTGATAAATAAAATAAAACTTAGATTCTCTTTATAATTTTTTATAATTGTAAAATTTATTAATTAACTTGATTAATTTCAATGAATTTCAAATAAATGATTGTTTATCTAAATCCAAATTTAAAAACTTTCATTATTAAAATTCAAATTTAATCAGCACCGTAAAATCCGGTTTCAACAATCTCACCAGGGTAAATTGAGCTGTCATTTTGTCTCTTTTTGTATCGTTTATAGAAAAGGAATCCCATCATAGCTCCGATGACAAACACTGGTACCAACACACCTGCTGCTATTTTTCCATCTAGATAAAACACAAGAATAAATGGAATATTTATTCATCTAGGATAATTTAATAAAATCAATTACCTTTGGAATTGTGTCTATCATTATCGGATTTTTGATTGAGGGGGCTGGATTTGCTTGAAGTAACTGCTATTTTGTTAGTTGAGTGGCATGTATGCTTTGATGAAACAGATATTGTGCTTGTTTATTATGTATTGAAAAAACATTAGGAATTTTAGGAGTAATGGTATTCCATATATTAAGTTACTGATTATCCCAGGTAATTTGAAAGTAAAGATGAGAAAAAATTACAGCTTTCAATCAATATATAAAACTAAACTCATCTTTCAATGTGTAATTCAATAAAATTATCAAAATCAGTTTGAAAAAGTCGAATGATTAATTAACAGACGCAATTATTACCAGGTAATTCAACTTTAAAAAATCTTATAAAACTTATAATTTAACGATATTAAATGAAAAGACAATATTCAAAATGCATAATTTATCAAGCAAATATTCCAATATTTAAACGTAAACTCTACTGGATAATATGAATGAAAAAAATCAAGAATATACAGTCAGAAAAAATATGTAGAAATTGAGCATCTTCTCTGAATATATTTAAAATATTGTAGGAATCATACGTTCCAAATGTAAAATCAGATTTTAACACGATAATTTGAATTGATAAAATTGAAAGTTTATGAAAAAATATAGAATACTGAAACAACAACATTAAATAATGAAAATTAGCTACACTTAACCTTGTATAAAATCACATTGTATTTATTCAAAAACTGTTTAATTTCACAAGTGCTCGACCCAAGTGGGGCTATATGATAAAGAATAAGCATAATTTCAAATTCATTTATTTTTCACATTGATAGAAATAACAATGCTAATTTTTGAAGTTTTTGTAATTTCACAATTTTTTGCCAAAATTCACAGGATTAGAAGATAATTTGAGATAATAAGCCATAAACATTACAGTTTGTAAATTTTGTACATCATTATATCCAAATTCATTTTTACACAGTTAAATGAATAATTTGTAAATAGAGCTTGCTAAGAATTACAGTTTTTAAACAAATTATCAAAAGAATAAACACCAAGATCACTTACCTCCTTCAGAGTCACAGTCGCCAAAATTATATAAATCATCCGTTTCAGGACAGTCATACACAAAATCACAACTCTTCGATATATCATACTGAGTTGCCGTTCCTTTGCAGTATAGCATAGTTTGCACTGTATTAGGACATTTGTCTTTTTTCACGAATAGAGTATTGTTAGTGCCAAATTAAAACGGTTCGCTAGATCAATTTTTTTCAGATTACCCATACTCTCAAGAATGAGAAAACCCCGGCACACGATTTTTTGAATCTGCTGGATCCTTCAAAAAGAGGTTTGAAATTCCAATTAATCCAAATGTAAAAAGCCTGCGTTCACCTTATATGTGTTATACTGTATAACAAACATTAGGCTTTTTACATTTGAATTAATCGGAATTTCAAACCTCTTTTTAAATGAGCCAGCAATTTTAAAAAATCGAGTGGCGGGTTTTTCTCATTCTTGTGAGTATGGTTAATTTGAAAAACAAAAAATTTGATCTAGGTAGCGGTTTTAATTTTGCAGTAACAACAATCTATTCGTCATCATAATATCATCCAATGCTATAAAACTCGTATATTTCAAAACATTTCCTCTTTTTCTGACGGCAAACACATCAGTATTTGGATAATCCTTTGGTTCAATAGTGAAACTGAGCTTGGTCCAATTTTTCTCAGGTCCGACCACAGTTAGTTTAATGTCATCGATAGCCATACTTCTATTAAAGGATGTGCAGTGCGCTAATTGAATGGATAGCCTATCTTTAGGAATGTTGAAAAATTTTGTTTGCAAATTTCTCCAAGATCTAGTCAAAATGGTACTCGGCATTCGGTAAACTGGTTGATAAATGTTAGGCTGTGCTGAAGTGAAGTACCCAACCGTTTGATTGAATTCGGATTCACTGTCGATGTAATACCAGAGCGATAGACAAACAACTGAACTATTGAACGGTTGGTTCACCGGATCTCATGTGAAATGCAATGGATTTGGATTAAAAGCAGTACTTCCATCAAATAATAGGTAATGACCATATGCTGAGCGGTAGGAGTAGTGTGCTCGAGGACCCACCTTATTATCAAATAAATGAGAGCAATCAATTAAATTGTGCTCTTTTATAAATCTGTAAATTAAACCAAGTTTAAAAACAAAGTTAAGCAAGTATATAAATGAATTAGGTTTGGAAAAAGTCAAAAGTGTGGTTTAATATAATTTTCAATATACTCTTGATAACAAATTTCAAACCTATTCTGATCGTTATCAGCAGTAAAGAATTTTGAATATATCTAGGTTGAAAAATGAACATCTAGATAAAAATGAATTTTAAATCAAAAAGATTGTTGCACATAACGACGGCCAATAACAAAAATTAAATTAAACTTGATAAATTTAAAATATCTTAAGAAAATAAATACAGTTTCCAAGCGATGAAAAAATAAAGTAGTTTTCATAATGTAAATCATCAAGATAATCTTTAAGTTTAATTTTTCTAATTTTCATGGAAAAATAGACTAATCTAAAACACTAATAACAATAATACCAAAATATAAAACTAAAATTATCCTAGATTATTCAATTGAATAAACTAAAATGTTTTACAGTTTCTGATTATTAATTTAAAGTAGAGAATAATAACAAATTACACTTCACCAAAGATGCTTTTACCCATCCAGTTATATTAACTTTCCGACTATTTCACTCTGGAATATAGAGGCACCATCCGACTGTGCATCATTAGGAACATTCACATACCATCCCTCTTTATTATCCTTAGAGTTATCAATAGCCGGTCCATTTGCCAGTTTCACAAGAATTTCCTTTCCATAATACCAGAGCAACTCTAAAATATCATAATTACCATAAAGCATGGTAAATCAGTTGAATAACGAAATTACACAATATCCTTATAATTTTCATAATATAAATATCAAAAATTATAATTAAAAAAAATTATTTTAGTTTAACAAATGATATGCAAATATTTGCCCTTAGAAAAGTTTGAAAAATTAAAAAGATAATTTGAATGTAAAATCCTCAAGATTTTACAGTTTTTAAAATATTTAGTTAAATTTTCGTCAATTTTTATCCAAATGGTTTTCAACTCATATTTTTGACAAACTCAAAAATAGACCACGTTAAAAATTACAGTTTAGAGTTAATACTTTAATCAGTGGTTAAATAAATTGTTTTACTGGTTAAATTTGTCACATCGCATACGTTGCTTATTTTGTTGAAAAATGCCCTTGTGATTATTTCACTTTAATAATAGAAAAATTACAATCTTCTAAAAATCTATATTCCAAATCTCTATGAGTGTTTTTTAAAGTGTTGCCAAGAGTTTTACACAACTTTCTTTTGTCGATTTGACAGAGTTTTTGATGCTCTTTAATATTTACTAAAAAAATTGTAAACCTTCTGTCAAAAATACAAAAAAGATCTATTTCAAAATTATCTAGTTTAAAATTTGAAAATTATTCTTTTTGTTGATCAAAATATTAAATTGCTTTCTTCTTCACAAAATGTAATTTATTTGAACAAGATACCATTTGTAGTTCCAAAGTTATTAACATTTCTATAGTTGTGCAAGAAAAAAATAACCAGGTAGATACTGATCGCAGAGAAGTATTTTATTCAAATTTTTTTCAATAATTATTCACCTTATCCATGTTTAATTTGTGTATGAAATTTAATTGAAATCGAAAAACAATTCTGATTTAATTGAAAAATTCTTTGAGTGGCATGGACAGCGTCCTGGTGAGTTGGCAAAATTGCTCAAGCCAATTGCTCCAGAACCAGATGATACTGAATTTGAGCTTGAAAAAATAATTTAATCAAGTTTAAAAATAAATTTTAATTTTTCAAAACTGTATATTTTTGCACAAACCTATTTTACTTCCACACCCAATCTAAGTTTAATTAAATTGGTCCTTATGATCGATATCATTTTTGATGAGCAGGATTAAAAGAAAATAAAATGAGCAACATTATTTTCAGAAATGTTAATATTAATAGAGAAACTTCTAACCATTGATAATGAATTGTTTAAGAGAAAATTTTTCAAAATTTTATAATTTAAAAAATTAACATGAACTTACAATTAAGAGCTGTAAATATTCAACAAGATTGCAATTTACTTTTTACAAATTTATCTTCTTCATTTTAGTTTCAATTTATTTTCAACTTCAATTGGGAGGTATTTTTTATCAAACTGAGTAAATCAAATTATATAGGTAGCGTTTTGTTCGTTAAAATATTTAAAATTCATCTATGTTAGTTTAAAGGGCTAATGACCACTTTCAGTGTCCA
>JAQGCQ010000734.1:0-12040 GCA_034699945.1 Chamobates pusillus
TCAGAAAATCCGCCATTTTACCCTCCCCTATACCCCTCCCTGAGCTGACTGAGCTTGATGACCCCTGATATAAATATATACGTACTTTAAATACATTATAAACACCCCTTCCTAATCAAAAGTAGAAAATGGGCCATTTTAACCTCCTACTTTAACTTAACCCTCTTCCTAGACCGGGTTAGTCTGGCCATCCCTGGTATTAAACATTAATTTAGTTATCTTTAGAAGCATTACCATGGTATCCTTGGTTTAAAATGTTGATTATTTATCTTTTTAATAATTAGTTTTTTTAAACTTATTTTTGAAATCTAATCAAATGATTAATAACATGTTTCGACATTTCTATGTGTTTTGAATTTTCAAATTTGATCTGATTTTATAAAAATTGAACCAAAAAACTATTCGATCAAAATTTATATAAATTTTTCATAAATAAAAAAAGGAAATTGATTTACAATTTTAGTCCAATATTTATATCGAATCGAGAATTCATTAATTAGTTGTAAAACATATTTCAAAATATAACCTTTCAGTAATTTATAGACTAATTTATTTTTAAAAATATATTCGATTCTTATCTGTAATGACATCTCAATTAACTTCTAATGACTTGAAATAATGTTTCGTTATATTGTTATTCTTTCTACTTATTTACGTTTATATAATTATAAATATGATTAAAATCCAGGTCAATCAGATTCTTATGTATGAGCAAAGAAATCATACTCCTCTCTCTCTCTCTCTCTCTCTCTCTCTCTCTCTCTCTCTCTCTCCTTCCCTCTCAACCGACAAATTTTATGCAAATTCTGAATAAATATTTTGAAGAAATGTGTCAAACAATTGACACTTCAATTGATTCACTTTTTTTCTTTGATTATTTTGTAAATAAAATTTAGTGTAAAATTGAGTTGAATTGAGTTAATTCCAATTGATGTTCAGTTGGAACCGGTATTACTAATGGTATTAGCAATCACTTGGAAACTATACTAAAAGTCAACTTTCGCTGTGCTTTCTTAGAAATGAAAACATTTTTTACAGATTAGAAGAATCTTATATTTTAATAATTTTATGTTTAGTGCTCTAAAAACCTCTTCGAGTATTGATTTCAAGAATTTTTATTTTGAAAATCATTTACTCCAGCGATGGACTGATATGAATTTTGAACAGATCCGGGTCACTTTAACTATTTTTGGAAACAAATTGTTACCTAGAAAAGTAATTACCGGACCCTTGAAATTAGTTTGAAAATATTCGACTCAATAGAAATGTTTGGAATTTTATTGAAAATCATTGCAAATCACATGCTTTACAATAATAAGTCAAAGTTTGAGTCAAACCCTCTTTTCTTCGATTCTGTTTTTGTTTAATATTTTTCAGTGTTTAGAATCAGAGCTGACATTCGTTTTACGCATTTGTTTCTCATTTCTTTTTTTGTCTTATAATCCCTGATTCCTGTGCTTTCTCTTTCTGTTGCCTCCCTTTCCGTAGGCTTTTCGAGTCATGTTTTTTAAGTTGTTTTAAAGTCGATTATCAGATGTTTTATCGTTTGTTTTATTAATAATTTATCGCTAAACCAGTTCTTAGAACAATGTCTTTGAGTCTATTCATCAAAAGAATTATAATTTAAACAAAGATCATATCAAACACTGAATTCTTCATTGAAGGACACCATTAAAATGAACTCACCACATTACTCAATATGAGAACCTACACAAATTCATATTCGTTTATGTAAATTACCAAGAAAAGTTAAGATGCTAGAAATTTTAATTGTATTAAATATATTTTACATTCAATTATTTAATCCAAAAGTGAATCAAAGGCCAAATATTTCGAATTTGGAGCATATTTTTGTCCCATAACTTGATTTGATTGACTAAAATGACTAGAATTGCCTTGCTCATATGCATTATGCATATCTATATTAACTAGCTACAAAAGCAATTATTTGTGGTTCTCATGAATGATTAGGTGGGAAAATACGTCAACAGTATTCTTGACTGGAAGTTATCCCATAGTTAAGAGGTGATCCCACTCATACTTCTCTATTATTATTGAGTGATAAAAATACTGTTCTTATAGTTATTGATTCGAAACACGTTTTCAATAAAAAATAAATTTTAACGCTTTATATATTTAACACTTATTGAAAAAGACTTCTTATTTAAAACATTTTTTTTATTAAATAATAGCTTATATTCCTTGAAATACTCAAAGTTTGTTCATTTCTATAATATTAGATTTGAAAGTGAAGTGAGAGAAGGGCTTTACTCCACCTTATTCTCAAATTTTGACACTTTCTAAAAATCTCTTCACTTTAGATAACAAAATATAAGTCATTATTTTTTATCAATTCTTTGAAATATTTCCTCGAATTGATCTCAAAATCACTGATCAATAATTATATTCGAAAACAAGTTGGTCTGCAATACAAATAATTCCAGTTTCGAGGCATTCATGTATTCATTAACTTTTAAAGAGAAAATTTTCAAAATATAACCAAGTGGCTTTAATTACCAAGATACTTCAATAGATTTGTTAACAGTCAAGACCTGGGATCCGTGGTTCACATGGATAATGATGTGTTCAAGATTCTATTTTTACAGAGAATAAGTAACCAAGGGACATTATTTTTAACATTATTTCGTTTAATATCCTTTAAAATGGAGTAAAAAGTGTGTCATTAAATAATTTGAAAGTTTTGGTTCAACAAAATTATTTAAAATTTAATTAAATGAATCACTTTTTCGAATATTATAAAAGAGGCCAAAGTTGGCAAAAGGTGGTTGCACCATTAATTGAACCATTTATTGCACCATTTCCTAATATTTATGGGTGTTAGGAACTATTAAGTTTGAAACTATCTTGGTTATTGGCACAAATTGCATTGCATTGGGTTTTTCTGCAGCTCTGAGTCCGAAATAATGGACACACTTTTCTTTTGTTTAAAAAATTGGGGCTCAGAATGACATCAAAACAAATCTATTCAACGATTATTCGAAAAATGTCTAAAATAGACTCCAAATTATTAGGAAATTCCTTTCATGAAATTCATGTTCCGTTTGCTTTAATAAAGTTGTGAACAATGAGTGACATATCAATGACGAACCATTTCTCACAACTCCTCCTAAACCTTGATTTGAGAGTTGAGTGAAACAAAAGGAAAGTTTTCAGAGTTTTGTGTTTTAATTATTTTGGACAACAATTTCTAAAAAACCGAACAAATAATTACCAGTTTTTCGCTTTAGATTCACAATTGCTTTCTTTTTCATGATATTCTCGACACAACTTATTCTGTGCCAAAAGGGTTGCGGTAATGACTCTATGACTCAACTATTCTTCACATACGAGTCATTAATTATCCAAAAAATCGGATCAATTAAAGTATTGAAAACGTCAGGACTTATTTGATTCAATAATTTCATTGAAACGCCAACTCTTCTCCGATAAAAGGAAGGTTAACAAAGTGTTTGTGCTCTCAATTTAAATAACTATCATTTTGTTTATTTTGAAAATGATCAAGGATCAAAATTAATAAAAAATTATTATGGTATTAATGATCAATAAATGATTGGACGACTCTTCTTAAATATATCAAAAATAAAATTGAAAAATAAGACAAAATTCTGAATACTTTTGCCTTTAAGAACAAAAGTTAGACATTTAGGGACGGCTCGCAAATCATATTCAAAAGACATATTCATCGATCAAATAATTCAATTGTTTTGAACATTAGTTAATCAGAAAAAAAACTTTCAATAATTTGGAGATAATAAGGATCTCAGATATTACTCTAATGGCAAAAATGATCGATTGTCGATCACTTGTGAGGTATTCCTACAATAATTGACAACTTTTTAATTCAATCAAATGAATGGTAGAACAGAAACAGTGGCGACGCTTACACTCAAAACAATTCATTAAAAAATCATTTATTTAATTATAGAATAATTATTTCGAATTACTTTTTATACTTTAATAGTAATGAGAGAACAACCGGTGATATAAATCTATAATATTGTGGTCAAACTAATCCATTAGTGGTTAACTTTTGCCCATTTCTCCCTTAGAGTTTTACATCTAGATCAATTTTATAACTTTATGTGCATCTATTATTGGATCATGCTCATTTGTTTATTAGTCGATAAAATTGTATAACAATTATTGCAAACAATAACCAGAATATTATTGACTCAACAATTATTGTTTGAGTTATTTATTGACCAAAAGATAAGTTTAAAGACTTGAATATGACTTTCCTTTATTTGAAAACAAAACTGAATTACAAATAATTGATTGATTGGTCAGACATTTAGATATATTTGACAATAAGTGCTTTCGGGTCGTGTGTTGTCTGCAAATCCATTTTAATGACACATTTGAGAAGATAAGAGAGAATTTGTTCGGTATATCCAATCAAAAAGTATAACTTTGTGGGGGATATCATCTGATGAACGATTCCACTGATTATTATCAGATTTGCGCGCCTTTTGATTATGACTTCAGACAAAAACAAATTATGAAAAGTTCCGAAAATAAATTTTCTGATAAAGAAGTCTTCGATTGTCAGTTGACTCGTTTGGGTTCTATCGCTTCCGACTAAACTCGAAGTATTCCAAGAATTCCAACCCTTTCTGACTGCTATATAATAGGGAGGATTTGTCATCTCATAAGTCATTGGAAACGACTTGTTTCGGGTCTTTCTTCGCGTATATCGGGCGGACACACACTTATTCAGTGCACAACTCGTTTGAAGAGATCGCCCGAAAATACCATTAAATGCCGACAACGCTTCCAATGAAACGCCTTTTATTAAACATTTCTGAGAAACAAATTAAAAGAATTTTAGCAAAAAGTGATTTTTATTTATAGTTTTATTATAAGAAATACCGACCGATTGATTGCATATAATTCTGTTCATTATATTTAACTAAAACTTTAATTCAATTTTTGTTTTGTTTATCAATGAATGTGAATATCCTTCAAATGTAAACAAATATGTTTTGAAATGCATTCTTAAAATAAATATCGTTTCAATAAAAATCAAATTTTACGCTCAAATATAAAAACAAGTGTTGAATGAATGAATAAAACTCTTAAAATTAGTAATCTTTTTGTACTTTAAGGCAATTGGTTGTCAAATAATGAAATACATTGAAGAATTAGTGGAAAAATTGGTTAAAATTGATTGAATTGCGAAATAATTTGATTGGAAGTATACGTAATTGAATAGTAATGACGTGTATTAGTGTTATGTGTTGTTCAACATGTGATTCAATGCGTAATTTCTTCCATTTTGGCAGAAAAAGTGACAGCAATTGAAGTGAATTCAGTGAACACTGAATGCCATTCAATACAACACCGAATACTTGCAATGCGTTTGCGTTCAACCAATAGACGACTCGATTTAATCCGAAATAATAACAGATATTAAGCGATCACTCGATTGAGTTAAACATTATTTCGGTTTAATTTCTTATTTATTTATACATTTGTTGTAAATTAATTTTTTTAAATAACTATTCGCCAAAAAATATGTTTATTTGGGACTTCTTTTCGGGTGTCCTCGGATTCTTAGGTATGTTTCCATTCATTTGAATCTTAACTGCAATTTATGAAAATAATTAGTCGTTTTGTCACTACTTTCACATTCAATGATAATTTGATTTGAAAGTTATTTCAATTTTATTCAATCTATTATTTGATCCAATTTTTAATTCACTATTTATTGCATTTAATAAGAAATTCAATATTTGCTGCGATTTTCTCATTAAGTCTTTTAAATAATTTTTTGTTGAATTAGTTTTAAGTCTTAAGATGTGAATCAAGTTTAGAGTTATTGGACTCAAATTCAAACCATTTTTTAAAATCATTGAATGATTTACTCTTTAAAAGTCTTATCAGTTATTGATGTGATTTTTGATTAAAAGCTAAGAAGTGTCGAAATGTACTCAAAATCATATGATTTTGTACTTAAAATAATTGCTTTGAGTTATGCATCGCTTGACTCAAAATTGACTCAAATTAATGTCTAATTCAATGTTTAATTGGCTTTTATTTTAAAACAAATATCCGATAAAACGAGGAAATGATCGCAAAAATGATTATTAAATTGACTTAAAATATCGATTCTGTGATTACATATAATTAAGAGATTTGGCAAAACATGTGTTATATTAGGTCTGTACCGAAAAAAGGCAAAACTGATCTTTTTGGGTTTGGACAACGCCGGCAAGACTACACTCTTGAGTGTTGTGCGATCCGGAGTTTTAGTACAACCGGTGCCAACACTTCATCCGAGTAAGTGCTGATGTGGTGACAGTGCACTCACCAGTGCTCGCATTGCATGACTTATCAGAAGCTATGCGTTTGCATTGCATCACACTTTCTATTGACTCAGTTTTGCAATAAATACTGATTTTGATGTGAATATCACTTAAGACTAACGACTAATACAACAATAAATTGCTTTTAATTAATAAATAAACGCATGAATTGAATGAACGATTCGCTCGTTAATAGGTTTATGGAAAAAGAGCGGAAAATTACTATTCCTGGGTTTGGACAACGCGGGCAAAACCACATTATTGCATATGCTTAAAGATGACAGAATGGCACAACCCGTGCCCACACTCCATCCCAGTAAGTCTTCCCAATAGATCTGATAACAGCATCACTGCTATTAACTTTAGACTCGATGTTTGCTTTTAACAAAAATTAATATTTGAATGAATTTTTCAAATGAACTAAACTTTGTTTGGAATGTTTAGCCTCTGAGGAGTTGGCGATCGGCAATATCCGGTTCACCACATTTGACTTGGGTGGTCATTACCAAGCTCGTCGCGTTTGGAAAGATTATTTCCCTGCAGTCGACGCCATTGTCTTTTTGGTGGACGCATACGATAGGGAGAGATTCCCAGAATCTAAAGTCGAATTAGATGTAAGTCTAATGACAAACACATGTGTTGTCAGTCATCACTCAAACACTTTAATTTCAGAGTCTTTTAACTGACGAACAGTTGGCTAACTGTCCTGTCCTCATATTGGGCAACAAAATCGATATACCCGGAGCCGCCTCTGAGGACGAAATCAGATCTTATTTTGGACTCCACGGACAGACAACTGGAAAGGTATTCAATTGAGTGATAACCAAATGTTATAACTAACGATGATTTGTATTTTTAGGGCAAACTTCCGCGCTCTGAACTACCCGGTCGTCCACTAGAAGTTTATATGTGTTCTGTTGTAAAAAGACAGGGATATGGAGAGGGCTTTCGATGGTTGGCTCAATACATTTGAATGCAAATTATAAATATTTAAATAAATTTTGTCTAAAAATTTCCTCTTTTTTAAGAAAAATCATTTTAAGTGGAAATGATTTACAACTCATTCTATTATATCATAAACTAATGAAAAGTAATATTTTATTTTCAATTATTAGCCAATTATTTCAATTATTGTTAATTTTTTGTCTGAACTAATATTTTGAGACCCGTTTTCAGAGCATATATTCCTATGATTTTAAACATTTGAGTTATTTATGTTTTCATATTTATTTTGCTCTTAAAGTCGATTGATTTTCGAGGCCTTAAAGCATGTCTTGGATTGTAATCTAATTATAATTTATTTTCAGCTAAAATTCAAAAAATATTTGATTTTAAAAAAGAATAAATTTCTCAAATTTCCACGTTTTTAGCCATAACTTCGGTTTTTTTGCCAATCGATTAAACATTTAATTTGAAAGCAATGTTTAGCACAGATTTGCGATCAAATGATTCAAACTTTGAATCAATTTTTAAATCAACAAAAATCGGATAAATATTTTAATTCATTTTTCAATCAAAATATTAAACAATTTTAGGAAAAGTAAGAAACAGAAGACATGTTTTAAAATAATTTAAGAGCGAACCGATAGATAGCTTTGAATAGAAGCGGTATCTCTGGCCAACCACTCAGCATTGAGGCGAACCGTTTCCAATGCCTGTTGAACTGTACGTTCAGTTCCGGGGAAAGAGTTTTGTGTAAAGAATTCCTCCAATTCGAGTGCCTTCTCTTCTGAGGCGTAATTCTCTGCGACGTACTATTCATTCATATAATAAATTGCATTACAATTCAATAGATAAGTCGATTGAGACATACCTTAACGAGTCGGGCGATAAGGAATCCACTGCCATATCGACGGCGAAGTTCATCCTTGTTATCTTTGAAGAACTGCCATGCTAAGTCACGGCCATTCTTTGTCATCGCCACAGATATTATAACAAACACTGCGTCTTGACTTCTGACCTCATCCTACAAATCAATTAATAAATCAAATTTAAAATTAACCAAAAATTATGGCATAAATCGCTTATTTGTCACAAAAGTCTAGTTTCTGTCATAATTAAGATTCAAAAAGAAATTCTAGTTTTGGATAATGGATAGCCATTATGGGTAGACCTCAACATAAGAATAGACTCGACTTTAATAATTCTTACGGAAAGGGAAAAATCAAGTATTTTTGCGATTCGATTCGGGTCTTTAACACTTCCGAGAGCTCTGGAGACTCGATTCTTCTCTTCGTGGAGTTCTGTTTGGCGATACATCTGAACACAAAATCATTTGATTATTTGTTGGGAGCACTGAATCGTGACTTACCTTAAATAAAGCATCGAATGTCTTGTCGTCACAGTCGAGGGCTACGGCTTTATAAACAGCCTGTCGAAGATCAGGAGGAATAACATAAGTGCCGTTGGAATGCGATTCAAAAAACTTCTTTGACTGAGCGATGACTGTCGGCTCTTCAAAAGAGGCCAAACGATTAATTACAAGACTTCGGAGTAAATTATCCAGATGAGTCTCTCCTTTAATGGGTTCCCACCCGAGTTTGGAGTGTATCTTAGAATATAATCTTCGGCCGTATTCGTGGAACAGTGGTTGAAGTTCGGTGTGAGACAAAAGCAGATTGAGTTTACCCACACATCCGTTTATGTTATTCCAAACCGTATAATTGTCTTCATTGATGGAGGCGTCCATCAGTTTGAGCATCTCAACAGTGGAAGACCGCCCCGCCTGAACCAAAGCGAACAAATCATTCTGAAGACTCAGTCGATCTAAAGGAGGAAGTGTTTTATCGGCGACGGCCGGCAATAAAAGATTCAACAATTCTGGTGAGTATTGAACGCGATATACACCGATAGCACTCGGATTCAGTTTAATCCATTCATCGCTCTTAACGTCAGTTATTTCCAATTCAAGTGTTTTTGCGTTCATAAGTGATTCGACGGCCACTTTGTCTGCAGAGGAGGCTTTACTCACAGCAATCGGGATCATCCAAAGGGTGTTCTGTTCAGATGCCGGTACTTTTCCGTCAGCGCAGAACTTTTCTTGAGTTAAAGTCAGAATTCGTGATTTGCTTTCCATTCTTGAGGTGACCTTAAATTCAGGGCTTATTTAGTGATTGTTTGAAATCAAATCAAATGAAATACTAACGGATAGGACTGGATATCCTTTTTGTTTAGTCCAAGTGCTCATCACAGCTCCGACTGGTTTATTACTGGCCTCTTCGAGAGCAGCCCAAAGGTCTTCAGTCATTGTGTTTTTATATGAGTGTCGATTCAAATATAAATTCATTCCTTTCCGGAAAGACTACATAAAAGAGAAACTCAATTAAATTGAGAGTAAAAATAAACTGAAAATACTTCGTCGCCAATAAATCTGTGGAGCATTCGTATAACAGCCGCCCCCTTATTATAAGATATATCATCGAATATCTCATCGATTTCTGAGGGATGATTGACTGGTACTTCGATTGGATGTGAATTGTGCAGTGCGTCCAACTCTAGAGCCGCAATATATGTGTCGGTAACGAATTGCGTCCAAATCTGATATTCAGGGAATAGATGGTCGACACAAAGGTATTCGATAAATGAAGCAAAACCTTCATTCAACCAGAGGTCTGTCCAAATTATAAATAAATATTTAATAAAAAGACTCATTCATTAAAAAGGAAATACTGACGGGTCCACCACTCCATTGTCACCAAATTTCCGAACCATTGATGAGCCAATTCGTGCGCCACAACTAAAGCGATCCATTGTTTGCTATTCGATGAAGTGTTGAGTGGGTCGACAAGAAGAGCACTTTCCCTGTAAGTGACTAAACCCCAGTTCTCCATAGCACCCGCTTCGAAGTCAGCGATTGCTATCAAATCCATTTTAGGCAACGGATACGCGATATTGAAATAGTCTTTATAGAATGGAAGCGCTTTTACCGCTACTTCCAGACCAAACAATCCTTGCTCTTTCTTTCCCAGAGGTGTATAAACTCGAACAGTTACGCCATCACTTGATTTGCCCTCCACATAATCGAATTCACCCACCACAAATGCCAACAAATAAGTGGACATAATAGGAGAGGGTGCAAATTTCACTTCTTTCAGATTTTGAGGATCTTCTTTAAAAGGAGTGTCGGAAATGACATTCATGTTCGAGAGCGCCAACCGATTGTTGGGAACGATAAGAGTAATGTTGAAGATAGCCTTAAGTGCGGGCTCATCCCAACAGGGAAAGGCTCGGCGCGCGTCAGCCGCTTCAAAGTGTGTGGTGGCCACATATCGTTCATCTCCGTCAGGGGTCACGTATCGGCTCCTATAGAATCCCCGAAGTTTTTCGCTGATAGTTCCGGAATATTGCAAATTCAGAGAACCGGTTCCCGTTGTAAGTGTTTCGGGGAATTGAAAGGAAGCCCTTTCCGTTTCGGCGTCCAATTCAATGTTTGAAGCATTCAGTGCTAAATACGATTAAAATTTATGTCACAAAACATCACATTTTATAGAAATTATGGTTTACTTTTGCCATTCTGTGCGGTAAAAGTGGCGGCACTTATCTCCAACTCGAGTGCATTCAATACTATTTCTTTAGTTTCGGAATTGATTTTAATTTCAATGCTTTGGTTTCCGGTGAAAGTAAAGCTCTTGAGGTTCGGGCGGATAGTTATGTCATAATTGATTGGAGTGACAGTCGATGGCAATCGTTTGAATTCAGTTTTTCCGGCGCCGCCTCTCATCTGACAATTAGTTGTAATTAAACGACGATTAAAACAAATAACGGATAATCTTTTGATTGCAAACAAAGTATGGTTTTGTGAACTAAAGTACAAATTATTGTAGACTTTCGGCAAAATATCAAATAATTTCATTTCATTCAATGATTTCAACTGTTATTCACTTTACTATTAAATGACTTAACTTTAAGTAAAATCCGATAAAAGTTGAAAAATTGATTAATATTGTGATGAATGAGTGGTGCCGACAGTGGCCTCACAATTACTTGACTAACAAATTGCTAATTCGGTCACTAATTCAATAGTATTGGACAGAAGTTCTTATTGTCTGATGAGGTAAAGGTGTGAGAAATGCCGACAAATCAGACATTTATTTCATTTTCAAACACTTATCAATATTTCATTGAAATTGTAAACAATGACAACACTAACACTTCACTCAAATTGTTTCCCTTTTAAGCTATTAATTATGAGAATCAAAACTTACCTTTAATTCAGTATTAAATTAATTAATTTATTGGTAATTAAATCAAATTCAATGATTAACAAGAGTTGTGAATCAACTGTACATCAAATCAGTGAACAGTCAATAACGTAAAATAAGGTCATAATATTTGCCCCAAATATTTGTCAACAACTTTTGACAATCACTCAATGTTTTCTGTAAACAAATAAGAACCTACTCAAGGTCATTTTTTGATTGATAAACTACCTTGCAAATACCCATTCATGATTCATTTGCCCAAAATTTGAACTCTGATTAAAGTTTTGTTTATTTCTTAAAGTCTAAAATTCATGCAATGACTTATTCCCTCAATTTTACAGTGCTTCAACTTATGAACTTGTACATTTTCATCAACTGACCTGTCCCATTTAAATGAGAAAGCTACTATACACTCACAGAAATAATAGGCCAAAATAGTGTTAGCCCTAGTGTTTCATTTAGTGTTTCTGCATTTTTTTTGTTGTTGAGAAGTCTTTTCCGTGAAAAGACTTT